>ML675612.1:0-31160 GCA_007922155.1 Mesoclemmys tuberculata
TGCACTTTTTTAACCCTTTATTGAAAATTTGTCACAGTGTCTGATCCAAAGGCCAGCCGTATGCCACAAAGAGCTGAACTGATGGTGTTAAAGGTCACCTAATATTATACCCCCTTTTCCAGAGCTGGAACTGTGAAAGTGGTAGTTGTAACTTACAGGCAATTTTTGACATTTATTAAAAAATGTCAGAGACTAGAGTCCATAACTTGTTCTTTTGGGTAAATTAGACCTATTTTTATATTTATATCCCTCTTCAAAGATGCTCATACACTGAACATAACTAGAAAACTCCCACAAATACCTTTTTTTTCCCCCAGGACAGTGAAAAATCAATTTGAACAAGAAAAAATTGGCTGAATTTCCCAGAAAAGTTATACTAAAATCTAAGATAGACTGAATGCCTGAGGACCATTTTTTAAACAGACAGATTTTCTTGCAGACTATCTCCACTCCAAAGCATCCAGTCACAATCCCATATTCCTGAGTGTGTAACATCCGTATGGCAACGACAGCAATAGTTTGTGTAGAAAGCTATATTAGGAAAGCAGAGGTGTATGTTTTACTGTGTTCGTCCTTTTATAAAGATATTACTTATGTCATATCCCACACATTGTTCCTTTTCTCTTCTGCTGCTCCCCCTGCCCAGGCTTCTCTGCTGCACAGTCACATTCTCCTATTTAGTACTGCAAACAGTATGCTTCTTTCTGCCTGCCTTACATCTACCCTTGGCCATATTGCTCATCTCCTTGCTCCTTTGGCCATGTTACTCCAAACTCATGTTCCCTTCCCCCTTGGACATTCCTTACACACTGGACGCTTTTGTTCTACTCCTCTTAGCAGCTTGCACTGGTGACTGACAGTTCTACTTCCTGAGAGCTGGTCTTATTTCCTTTCATGCTTCAGCTGCCTTTAGTGGAGGCAGTTAGACTGGCCAATCCTTATTTTTAGCTGCTTCTACAGATACCTAGACATTTCTTCGCAGTAAAGAGCCTGGATGCCTCTAGAAGCTTTGGAAACAAGGAGGAGGAAGCAATGCCGTCTGACCAACTAGCTCTCCACTAAATGACAATCTGTGGAATTTAGCTTTATGGCCACTGATATAAATTGTCTTGATGTTAAATAGCATTGGCATTTCTGAAGCATGATGTTTTAAGGTGCAAAATTTCAGAGAAGTACAATCTGTCAGAATAGTGAACTATTGACTATATGAACAGAAATGATCAACAGTACAGATTGCAGACAATAACTGTGACATGCTATTTTATATACTGCTGACTGACAACATTGCTGTAATGAGGAATGACACATTTCTAACATCCTACAATACCTCTAGGCTAAATCCCTAAAAGTGATATCCCCAGCCTGTGGCAACTAATTTTCCCTTTGGTAGGCAGAAAACCTTACTGTAATGAGTCATGACACATTCCTGGCAATCTTATGATATTGTTCCCAAAGCTACTTTGTTAAGTGATGTCCAGAATAGGAGTTCCTTCTTTTGTGTGAATGTGGAGGCGGTAGGGAGATGAGGATGGTGTCAGGAGATCAGGTGGCAGGGGGATCTGAAAAGATTATTTCAGTAACTGAAATATTCCCAAATGCTCAAATCCTGTAAAATAAATGTTCTTTTCTTAACAGCTCATAAAAAGTCTGGGCAATATGCACGGCTAAATGAACTTTGGATAGTAATCAACCAAAGAGCTTTTTCATGTCTTGTTTTGTGAATGGGTTATTTAATGATAGAGATGTTTTTGGTTAAAACAGAAATGCTTTTCTTTAGCATAGTCAAGGAAAACTATATTGCACTTGATTATTATTCTTATTTGGTGTTAAATTTGTAGATTATAACATAAGAAACATATGCCAGGAATGGTAAAGGTTATGCTGTGCTAGACTATGCTATATTAGTCATTATTACATGAATTTATGCTATACTTTGAATAGTCGTGCTAGCATTTAGAACACGAGTCTCTCAGTGACTGTTAGGAGATGTTATAGATTCACAATGGTATTTTAAATTGCTACAATTAATTCCCTGAAGAAAATTAATCATTTTTAGTTGTAAAGATAATTAGGCTTGCTAGTAATAGTTCTTGAGTTTGAGAGGCAGAAGGGAGACAAGACTAACAAAGACATCTGAAGTTACTGTATTTGTTAGTAGATGGTATACTGTTCAGCATTCTTGCTCAACTTCTGGTACTGTGACAGAAAGTTAAGCTAGTTTTGCTTTAGGGACAGATCACACACCACTTAAATATGGAGATGAAATACCAACCCCAAATTTTATATATATGTGTGGTGTCCGTTAGTGCTGTTAGCTTGTGGCTGTTCAGAAATAAGTTTATTAAACACTAAATTGACATAAAAGATGTCAGCCTAAATTCAGATATTTGCTATATGAAAATCAAACAGTTCATTTGCAAGTTATGCAAGCAACCAAAAACAAAACAAAAATCTCTCATGCTTTTTAACAGCTGAGTAACTTGATAAAATAAATTTTAAAAAAATTAGCACATGGTCTTACAAATCTTTTCTTATGTGAATAGTCCAATGAAAGATCTAAAACTGTACCTTGGAGTCAGGAGAGTGTGAACTCTTCAGTACCTATGTGGCAGAAGAGTGCTTTGTTTCAAATAATAAATGACCTAAATATGACAGTCAACATAAAACACTTGTGCTCTGGGCAACATTTTCTAAAGACTACACTCATTGCTGGCTGAATTCATCTATGGGATTTCAATGGAGTAACATTGGGGATGAATTTGGCTCACTCTGTCTAAAGCTATGATTTACATGAGCAATTAAGCATACAAATTCAGGTCTTCCAAGTGGCAATTTGCACATACAACATTGCTTTTGATTGTTAAACATGAAATGAATGCCAAATAAAGGAGAAAATGGAGACCGCCAATAGTTTTTCCTGATAAGTGTAAGAAAATAAATCCTGTACGTTTGTATTAGTCTTTTTTGTAAAAATAATAAAAGGTTTATATATATATATTATATGTCTCAACTTCCTGAATACCAGTGGCTAGGTTCTTTGCTCCATCTGATCTCACCTCAGCACAGCAGAGAGGTAGTGCTGCATGCAGGCAGTTGCAATAGTTATTCTGCACCACCTGGCCCTGGAGGAAGTTAGAAGTGCTGAGGAACATCTCTTACTTAGACCACTGAGACCTTTTATCAGTGGAGATTGGTGTGTGGAGGTCCACTACACCATGGCCCATTCCTCTGCTGCTATTCCCTATCTACCCCCATTATTAAAGGAGGCAGCTACGTTCCCCGGGCCCCAACTTTTCTGCCAGTGATAGCTTTCCTGCACAGGCAAAAGTGCCATTGGCCATTTCTGGCCAATTTATATCCTGTTTGCGCCAATGGACCTACTGAGCCAGAGGATCTGGCTTCCAATTTGTAATAGAGACCACCATAAAGTGGTCATAACAGAGCCAAGATGTATGATAATTTCTTAGCTGTCTCTACATACAATTATATGGCTGTACCTCTGAAAGCCAAACATTCTGTAATATTTTTACTACAATATATTATTATGCGTATTTAAATGACCGTAGTTCCCATAGGACCCAATCATGGCTTCACAGTAATAGAGACAAATGTATATGAAGACAGCCCCTGTCTCATCCATCTTCAGTTTAAGGGCCAAAATCTGATATTCTTGCTGATATTGTATAGAGCCTTACACCACTGGAACTCCCACTGAAGTCACTGGGACTGGTACTACTCATTGAGCATAAGAGCACCACCCTAGCCCTATAAATTAAGCAATGCATGAAGTGTGTGAATACAGGAATAAAATCAAGTATATACAGTTTTTCCAAACATAGACATTTGCAAAAAAAAAATTAAGAAACTTCCAAGTATCCTGATCTGTCATCATAAAGTGGCTGATCACATATAGGCATTGCAGGAGTTATGGATCTTGAGGCAATACTATATATCTTGGTTTTGCTCTGTCTGAGAGGTCTGCTTGGGCACGGTAGGCTTGGATTTTCATTTCAGTTTATATGCTTGCATGGATGTTGAAAATGAACCATCCTTCACTGGTAATGTGCCTTTGGGTACCATTAAAATGTATGGGCCAGTCTGTGCGCAGAAAGTACCTGTGCAAAAGTATACATGCAAGAGTTCTTGCAAATCAGGTAACTGCAGATCTAAAAGGCTAGTTAGGTATTTGATTTGTGTGTGCAATTCTGCAATTTCATGTTCATTTTTTGGTATCTGGACATAGGATCTACTTATTTAAAATTTAGCTATAGAATTTTATTTCACAGGATCAGAATCCTGCCCCACAGAATCACTGCTCAACTCTCCACGTCCTACTTGTCCTCTTGCTTCTTATTCCTGAATTTGTAATGATCACGGGGTATAGTGTACTGGCCTTCTAAAAGAAAACCTTTCACTTCTGTTGATCTGCCTGAAGGGGAAGAAGCATGAAGTGTTATGGGGCAGAAAGAGTCTAGCTCCAGAAATAAAATTAACTATGCCCTTGTGTTTGCTCCCACTACACAAGCCTGAGGCCTAGCTAGGCCTTATATATTCTGTGAGGCATGAGAGCCCCTTCTAAGCAAGTGGTTAGATCTATTTTCTTTTTTATGTGCATGTATCATCCCTGACCTCAAATAGACACTGTCAGATCAAATTTAGCTTAAAAATTAAGGCTTTGTAAACTTACATTTTTGCAAGAACTTAAACCAATACAAATGCTTCCATGACTTTTTAAAAACTGCAATGGAAACCTTTTCTAAACAAATGCACATACTCTTACAACATTTGCATTCCAGTTATTCCAGCATGGTGCTAGTGCACAAGAATTTGAACGTGTAATTTATTACACACTATCAGCAAAATAGTTACTAGAACTTTTATTATCTAAACTAGGAAAAGCACAGAAGTTAATCAAGCTGCATAAACAACATGTACATCAGATTTAAAAAAAAATTCCATTTTTCTTGAATCATTGTGTTTCTGACTACTGTAGCTCCACCCAGTGCAAAGAAACAAGAAGTACTTTGAGACAGTAGAGAGATTGTAGAGCAGGCAGCAAGTCTGAACAGACCTGAGTTCTGCTCCTGTAACAGTCTGAGGCCTTAAATCTGAGATCTTAAAGACTGTCCAAAGCAGCAATTCACATTAGCTAGTTCCTACAGTAGCTTCTCTCATGTTTCTTACAAACATGTTTACTGTTGATTCTGAATGCTAGTAAATGTGCACACATATCTAATGTATCTTTTATTTCAATTACTTTGCTACTGCTGACATATATGGGTTGTTTGCTGTAAAATCTTTCTTCTTGTCTGACAGTTCAAAGGAAATTTCTTCTTTCTAAATGTACTCAGCAGGAAAGTTATGCAGTTCTGTACTGAATATCAGCCAGTGAGCTGACAGATTCCTGTGTGGCATTAACCACTGAAAAGAAATTAGGCTTATTTAAAGTCTGCATGAAATAATTGCTGTCTAGGCCTAGTAAGAAAGGTTCATCCACCTCTCTTGCTCTCCCTGGAGTCAGTGGGAAAATTCCAATTGATTTCAAGGGAAGCAGGATCAAACCTTGGTGAGACCATTTTTTCAAGAGATAAGAGAGCCATCTGCCTTATATTATGATGTGGAATTCATTAACAGAACAGAATATGCATGTTTTTATTTACTCTTTAATAAGTTGACATACACAGGAACTAAGCTCAGAATAGCCACCAATCTCATAATTATCCATTTACAAAACAGCTGGAGTACACAGAAACTGTAACCAACATGTTTGTTGTCTTTATGAACCTACATGAGCATACTTCTTTCAGCATGTTTGCTTGGAAGAACTAATGGTGAACTTAAGTCACTCAGGACAAGAGATCTACTGAATTTAAAGGGAAGAAACAGCAGTTAGACCATATTTACATTTCAAAACAGAAAGAAGTCCACAAAGGATTATCAAAGCATCATTTCATGTAGATAGAAATAATTTATGCATGCAGATAGTCTGTGGCAGTTGGATCGCTACTACAGAGAAGAGAGGTAGTCATCTAATGATACCTTACAGAAATTTGTAATTTTTGATCATTTACTGTTGTCTCTCTTTCTTCTTTTTTGTGTCAGTTGTTTAAGCAACTGGTCATTTCAGTTAGAAAGAAGAATCTGGCCTAGCAACTGAAATGTTTGGTATGCAACAAATCTTTTCTGGCACTGACTCAAAAATGTAAAAACTATTCTGTACTGTAGTCTTCAAGGGAGCTTCTACATTTTTTCCAACAGGAAAGTTTTATGGAGCTCTGGATGCTGGAGATTAGGATTTTAATACTTCTAAAAATAGTTTGTTGTAGGATCTATGTAGGTACTACTATGGCCCCCTTCACCAAGCATCTGAGTATGTCCATAGTATTCAATTTAAAGCAAATGCTAATGAGAAACATCTGGCTTCAAGATGAGTTCTTTGTAAACAAGTTGAGGATGAGGCTGGGGTTGGCTTCCTCACAAACCCTACGCCTCTATTGTCAATTCCTTTAATGTAGCCTGTTTTTGTATTTCCTTCTTATTGACCAACACCAGCTTACAATAAGGCAAAGCTGAGAAGATAATGCATGTGTGGCTGTCTTTCCTGTTCTTTGATTTGACACAAAGCAAGCAAAACTAGGGCTTTGCAGTCAACCCTACCACTTAAAAGCCATTTCCATCATACCTTTGGTTATATTGCCAGACAAATAGAAGTCTCTATTGCAAGCCTCTTCATACTCTTTGCTATAGAAAATAAAGAGAACTTCCTGCAGTTGCTCCCATAGATTTCAGGTTTCTGTCATTCTTTGGAAATACAAAGATAGTAAACTATGAGTGGTAAGAAGGGTCTTATAGCAGTATAGCACAAACACATCCTTCACCCCCATTACATACACCAACTAAGCAAACTTGACATGTGGTGAAACGTTCACACCAAATAAGCGCTGAGTGGGTTAATGTAGGCCAGAAAGGGGGATGGGTGTCAATTAATCTGATATGCTGCACCTGGAGAGAAGGCAGAGTTTAATAAAGCCTACTTGCAGAGCAAGCACAACTGGCAGAAAAGCTGGGATAGGATTATAAAACCAGGAAGTAAAACTAAGAGAAAATTCTGTAGTCATTCCTTAGAGGAAAAGAGAGTTATCCAGAAATAAAGAGACAATTCAAGGGAGGAATAAACTCTGGGGTCATGTCTTGGATTAGGGAGCTGGCAAAAGATGGAGAGAGGTGAAATAGCTATGAGAAGCAGAGGAATCTCCTGTGGTAAACCCAGAGATAGGTAAGCAGATTGACTTGTGGGGGGAGGAAGAAGCAACAGGGTTTGAGTTGAAGATTACCCATAGGGTCCTAGGGCAGGAACCCAAAGTAGCAGGTGGGCCCAGGGTCCCTTGTGAGCAACTGGCAAAGTGGCACAGGAACTGGACTTAGAACAGAAGTTGACCTGAGACAGCATGCAGGCAGCTTTTCTGGTGAAACTTCATTAGCCCGGAAGGTGGGGGGAACTAAATAATGACCTAGCTGGAGGGCAAAGTCATGAAGAAGGAACGGCCTCAGAGAGAGAGAAGGGCTGCAGCCCAACCATCTGAGGGGTGCACCAGATGGGGCAAAAGCTAATTCACAGATCCAATCATGAGAAGGCACACCTGTAGTGAGAGGACCTCTTTACATGACCCATGTAGTCTGGAAAGACAGAATGAGCTGTAATCACTGCTCCTATCTTTTGTTCCCAAAGGGGGCAGGATGAAGGCAGAGGATGGTGAAATGTTCAACTGTTTTAGAAAACCACTTCCCAACAAACATCATGATGAAAGAAAAGCAAGACCACTAATTAAGTCCTCATTAGACCTTTGCAACTTAAAATCATGATTTTGCTCTCTCCATTATTTCATTCTGTCCACAGCACACACTGCTCTTTCCTCCAGCTCCACATAAAACATACAGGGCTAAATTATCCAGTCCATTAAGGCCGCTTTGCACCACATGGCACTTTAAGGTGGCCAGAGAAGAATTCTCCCCATTCATGGCAACATTTGCTGCTATAAAGCTGGCAGTGGTGGCTTCCTTGTCCCCTATGTCATCCACCCCCTTATCTCTGGCATAACAGGAAAGAGGGAGTATCTCAGAGCATTTCAGGGATGGGGCTCATTGGAGCAGAGCTCCATTATGCATGATACTCCAGTGGCATAGGTTGGGGCTGCCCCTGAGAAGCCCTAATACGTATTGGATAGCCCAAAAGGAGGGCACTGCAAATCCCCCTGAGTGTAGTTAGGGTTAAGTGGAGAATGAAGCCCTTGCACTTTAACTCAGAGCATATGGATGTTTTCTGAAGGGTTGGAATGCTGCATTGTTATGTTGTTGAAGATGGTTAATATAGATGCTGTAAATTGTTAGTGGATGGTGATGCTTAAGTGTCTGCTTTTAAACAGAAATAATGTAACAATGTTTGTCATTGGGAGAGGTTATAGTGTAATATTTGAAGTAATGTGATGGAGGTGACAATGAGGAAGTAGGCTATAGTGTTTTGGTTTTCTTCAGTAGTTGATATGTATAGTTAGAGTGGCATGTTTTGGGTGGAGATGGAGGACGGTGGCACATAGTGGTAGAAGTGGGAGTGGAAATGTGGGGAAGTGAAATCATGCTTGCACAAGGACTTAACTAGTGATTTCCTTAGATAGTTTCATGGCTGTTATCAGTATATGCACACAAGCAACCTTGACTGTTTAACAACATTTTGTTTGGGGTAATCTCCTGTCCTTTACATAAAGATTTATCAACATTGATAGTTACTCATGTGGATCATTATCATTTTTATGTGATTTCCCTTCTCTGTGCTGTCCTGCAAATCTTTGACACCCTGCACAGTCTTGCTCTTCTTCCTGTACCTCTTTATAGCTATGTCTTTTCCTCTGTCACATTTCATGTATGTGTTTGTAGGACTGAACCTAAGGTATCTAATTTTAAGCACCCAAGTTTGAAAGTTTTGCCCATAATATTTAAATCTCTGTTTTACTTGGATTCTTCTGTAGTTACTGTGAGATATGATATGGCAGGGGCAGGCTGATCTAGAATAAAGCCCGGAAGTACAGAGTGAAAGGTGGCTGCAGTGAAGAGCTCTGCATTCACTCCTTAGAAAAGAGGGTAGTTGGCAAGAGACAAGGAGGAGTTCTGAGAGAGAATAAGGCCTGGGATCCTGCCCACTAATACTTGTCAGTGATTTGGATTTATTTCTCTCTTAAATTCTAGTACTCCAGTAGAATTGTTCAGCCTTATTTTATTAATATGATCTTCCAACAATTACATTTAAACTTGCCAACTGTGAGCAACATGGAAAATACGTTTCTATGAAAACCCTGTTCTTACTAAGACAATATTTATAAAATCCAAATATGTTTTTCCACAATGTACAGTCACTAAGGTTTGCATGATAAAATGTAACAATTTAATTTATTTTTTGTAAAATGTCCTTAGTTCATACAAAGTAACACACACTGTGGAGATGCAATCCTTATTGAATGTATAGGTTGGAGCCTACATGATCATCTTGGCTGAGTGCTGTCTTTGAGTTTCCTGATGACTTTTGGGGTCTGTGGAATTTGAAGAATATGAATACATTAGACCTGGAGTCCAGGGGATCAGGAATACATCTGACAGAGCTTCCCGACTTTGCCTCTGGAGTGGAATCTGTGACTCGTTCTCTTCCATTGCAAACAGGTCTATGGGAAACTTTATAACACTTACTGAATACTACCTCTAGGACTATGTCTTTTGTTGTTCTGCTGAGGCAGACTGCAAGAACATTCTGCAAGCATGGTAAGTGAAGAGCTATTGGAATAATCTTGTGTCAAATGTACCAGTCCCAAAGAGACACAGCTTCCTGACTAGGGGAGGTGGATCTTGCTCCCTCTTATCTGGTGATATAAAATATTACTGTGATATTGTCCATTGTGTTTTGAAGGGTCTATCTTCTCAGTACTGGAAAGAATGCTATGCAAGACTAACAAATAGCCCTTAGCTTGAGGACATTTATGCGTAACCAGGCTTCCTGAGGAGACCAGACAAGACCTTGAGCCTGGAGATGGTCTAGATTGGAGGCATCTGTCATCAGTGTCTTGAAAGGTAATGGTGGAGAGAAGGGTGATCCCTTCCATACATTTAGAGGATCCTTCTACTAGTTTAGTGATGATAAGACTCTGGAGGGATCTGAACCCTCATGTCTAGATAACGTTTGTTGAGAAAACAGACTTCAACCCCCCTGGCATGCATCAAAGGTGAAGTCTGAGATGATGACTTACATTAACTATCTAACACTACAACTATTAATAACTATTTACACTAGAAAAGAGGATTTGTCACACAGTAAGGAGAGCCTCAGACATTGCCAAATGTCTGACTTTCAGCCACGGGTGGAAAGAAAGAATTGAGGGGTGGCTAGAGTTATGCTGCACTTTGCATATGACTCCATTGCAGCTGGGCATCTCCCAGAATGGGTAGGCAGATACTTGCTAGTATGCTTGAGTCAGTACACTAAAAATAGCAGCATGGATGTTGTGGCATGGGCAGTGGTAAAAGCTAGCCACCCAAGCTGAGATCCTCCTAGCCCTCTGGGTCCAAACTCCAGTGACTTAACCAGGCAACTGCCCATGTTATAATAGCGACACTACTCTTTTTAGCATGTTAGCTTGAGTGGAGCTAGTGCATGTCTATCTATTTGGGCTGGGGGACATGCTCCCAGCTGCAGTGCAGACATAACCTTCATGTCCTTTGGAGGGAGGCAGAAGGACACTTAGGGCACTGGCACCAACCCAATGGACGCTGCTGTCGAAAAGAAGCTGAAGTTGAGCACGTGCACACAAACAGTGGAATACATGGCGACAAGCACTCAAAGAATTCCAAGGTTTCTGTCTAGAGAGTTAGGAAAAGTGACTGTAACTTGAAATATTCTGTAGTGGGAAGTTTGTATGCAGCCAAAAGCTATCATGGACAAGGCAGGTACAGAGATCCTGCTGTCCAGTTAAGCAAAGAGTATCTAGCTACAGTAACGTCTAGCTACAATATCAGGCACTTGTCTACCTGTTTAATCCCAGCAAGGGAGTCTGCTTTGTTGGACCCCATACCCTCTCCTTACCGCATGCTGCATTAATTAAATTGTCCCCCTCCCGCAAGCAAAGTATTGAAAGCATCTTTATGTAGCAAAACATCATGTTACATACACCCGCTAAAAAAGAAGAAAACAAAACATAAGCTGCTAATAATAATACGCTCAAGCATATTTAATAGATTGGAAAACAGCCTTGCAGCACATCAGCGAGTATAGTAAGAAGCCTATTAATGGGTTTTTATCAATTTTGCCCTCATGGAAAAATGGGATTCTTTCTCTAATGGAGCATTTCCTGGAAAGAAGGAGGAAAGTTAATACAACACATTACGGCAGAACAAGTTATGTGAATGTGAGGAGAAAAGGCTGGAGTAGTTTAATTTCTTGATGAATTTTGTTTAAAATCTAGGATTCTTAGTTTAAAGAAAGCCACTGCCCATTTGCTCTTTTATTATCATGGCAAATGACTGCTGTAGGTCTCTTATTTGGCAATTCTAAATAACACATCTAAAGACAAACTGAAGAATAAAATAATACAAAAACAACTGATTAATTTTAGTACCATTTCCTACTCTCATCATAATCTTTGTCAAGTGAATAGAATAATTTGTGCCGTTTGTGCGTCATATTACTGTATTTGTCACTAGATGAGGTGGCAGGAAGCATTTAGAGTGCCTCACATTTTAGGAATTAAAATAGTGTTCCACACTGTTGTGACTTTTTAATATTTTATTATTTCTTCCACCCTTTTGCTATTCCTCTCCTTCTCTGCACTTCTTCTCCAGTCTAAGTGGAGAAAGGCGAACTGTAGACCAAATACAAAACAAAATGTCTCACAAAAATCATTCCATTGTGATACTGTTGTTATGCCACCTTCTTCTCACTGACAAAGAATACAAGATACACACAACATCAGTGCATCAATCTATTCGCATGAAAGACTGGTGCACATGGATTCAAGGAAGAAATAAGAATGTCCCTTAACAACAGCTGGTTAAAATTTTTCAAAAATCCAAAATCTCAACAACTGTTTGGTAAAAGATTGCACCATTGTTGACTTACTCTATACTGACCCTTCATTCACCCTTCTAATTCTGAATTTGTCAAGGTTAACATTGTTTTAAAAGTGAGGCCAGCCCTACATCTGAATGCCATATTAGGCCTGCAGTTCATCCAGTCCAGTATCTTGTCTCCAGTGTTTCAGAGGAAGGTACAAGAAACTCCCCAGTAGGCAGATGCAACATAATCTAATTCCCAGGCAAATCTCATCCTAATTTTTTATAGTCAGAGGCTGGTTCAAATCCTGAAGCGTGAGATTTTATATCCTTTCCAAAGTGTGTTATCATTTACTATTGTAACACTGGGTACATGGGTGGTGGGTATAAGAGGCTTGCCTCCCCAAACAGCCACTACTGCCAGACACTCCTACTTGGCCTCTGCCCTGTGGCCCCACCCATGCTGTTCCTCTTCCCACCCCCACTCCACCTCTTCCACCCAAGGTCATGCCCTTGCTCTGCCACTTCCTGGCCCCGCTCCACCTCCTGACCCCCACCTGCATTGCTTGCTTCTTTTGGCATCCCTGGTCAATCCACTTCTTCCTGTGGGTGGGGTAGGAAGTGAGAGCAAGGAAACACTGCCTGCGGGGAGAAAGTGAGAGAATGAAAAAGCTTTCATGCAGAGAGTCACTAGAGCAGATCACTCCTCACAGGAGCAAGCAGCAGGCAGGGAGGACTTAAAGGAAGAGGTGGAGGGGAGGGGGGAAGAAATGGAGCAGGGGTGCGAGTGGGTGGGGGGGGCATATGGGAAGGGGTGAGTGGAAGCAGGTCCTGGGAGAGAGTGGGAGTGGAGCATAGGCCGGGCCTTGGAGGAGGAGTCACAGCAGTGGCGGGGCCTGAGAGTGGAGCCAGTCTTTCCAAATGCAAGAGGCACACATTGCCTATAACTGGGTATTCTTATCCAAATAAGTGTCTTCTTTGCATCTTGCTAAATTCATGGCTTCAACAATGTCTTGTGGCAGTGAGTTCCACAGTCTAACCATGCATTATATGAAAAGAATATTTCCTTTTTTCCATGTTCAATTTGCCATCTTTCAGTTTAATTGAATATCTCTTTGCTGTTGTTATGAAACAGAGAAAGCAAAAACTCCTATCTATCTTCTCTAGTTCATTCAGTATTTTATGTACTCTTGTCTATGTTCCCTGTTATGTTTCCTTTTTAAGGTAAATAATTCTAATCTTCACAATCTTTATTAATATGAGAGTTTTTGCATACCCTTAATCCTTCTCATCACCCTTCTCTGAATCCCTTCTCATGCTGAAATATCCTCTCTGAGATTGGGTGACCAATGCTGCACATCGACTTCCAATTGAGGTTGAACCATTATATTTATAAAGCCATTATGACATTTTCTCTATTATTCTTGATCCCATTCCCCGTGCATCCAAATGTCTTGTTTGTTTGACTGCAGCTACTTACTGAACAAAGATCTTCATTGATCTGTCTACAATCACAGCCCAAGTCCTTTTCCTGAGTTAATAGTTAATTTAGAACTCTGTAAGGTGTCTGAGTATCTCATTTTTCCCCTTCAGTGTTCAGTATCACCATATAACTCCATCTGCATTTGTGTTGTCCATTCACTTTAGGAAGGTCCTTCATAAGTTCCACACAGTCCACAAATTTTGCCACCACACTGCTAACCTCCCATTTCCAGGTCATTAATATATTTATTAAATACCACCAGACCTAATACAGAACCTCAAGTAACCCTGCTTTTAAACTTTGCCATGATGAAAATTGACCATTTATTCCTCCCTAGACCTACCTCCTAGCCAGTTTCTGATCCATGTCAATATCTTAGTTTCTTTAATAGCCTCTTGAAAGGGAGTTTCTCAAAGGTCTTTTAAAAGTCTAAATAAATTGTCAGTTGGTTCTCCTTTATCCACTACTTTACCGCCATGATCAGAGGATTTAGTGAGACACCATTGCATAAACTGTGCTGTTTAGACCCTACCATAACCTTCCATGCATTTTATTATTTCAATTTTAATGATCATCACAACCAATTTAGCAGGTACAGGTGTAAGTCTTAAAAGTATAAGTCTCTACAATTTGAACTACAGACACAGGCTAATTCTGTCTTTGCTGTTTCCCCATGTTTCCTCATGCGTGTCTTCAGAGCAGAAGATGTGTCAGTACTAATCCTCAGCCCTCCCAATGAATGCTGTAAGGAGCTGCTTACGTTTGCTATGGTGGCAGCTCTTCTTGTATGGATCCTGCCAGAAGTCTCCTGCAAATGGCATGGCAAGCAACTCCCTTGCCCTAGTTACTTGCAGTATGTAATCTTTCTTCTTAAGGAGGCTAGCCCTTTCTTGGGGTCCAGCACTGATCGTCTCCCAGGCTAATCCCTTGTGTCTGGAGTATTTAGGCTGCAGCGTCCTTCTTCAGGTTTCTGTCCTTTAAGAGCCTGGGCTAGCCATGCTCTTTGTACCTTAAGAGGTCACTAAAAGTCCCCCCCCCATCCACCCTATGTCTACAAGTCCCTGATGCTTTCCACAAGTTCTGCAGAGACCTATATCCTGCTGCAATGTCTGCAGCTCACAGCCTGCTCCACCCATTACTGCTCTTCAGCTTCTGATCCCTTGGTCAGATTCCTGCTCTGTATGTAACACCTTAGATTCCCTGCTCTCCTCCCAGCTCACCAGGAGCCCCATCCAGCAGCTTTTCAGCTTCCTTGCTCAGCTCTCAGCTCACCCTGCAGTCTCTCCAGTTCACTCTTGTCCAGTTGCTACCTTCCCAGAGAGATCGCTTCCTTGGTCCGAGCCTTTTCAAAGAGTTTACACACACACGCATACATGCGCATGCGTGTGCACTTTCCCTACTAGCCAGAAGAAGGGCCTGGATCTGATATAGATTAGTAGGGGAAGGATTGATGGGAATAATTATTCATTTCCTGCTTAACAGATTCGTTACATCAGCCATTGGGTTCTAGTGTAGCAAGGAAAAGTTTTAGTTATAGCTTATGCCCAAGGACTCCTGAAGGTCAAGCACAGTGGCACCTTCAGTGAGTTGGAGTGTAAAATGTGGAACATCTAACTGCACAGAGTTATAGGAGGAGAGAGGAAACCGGATTTACAAATTGCATTGGTTTCCACCCAGAAGTAAAATGCATGTGTCTAACTGGTTACAGGAACTAATCTGTGTGCCAGACTAGGCAGCTAGCCATTAAAACACAGGAATTGACTGATTAATAAATCTATGCTGTGTGGAAAGGAACTTTGCTTTTAGCCGACTGCATCCTTAACTAAATAGAGTCCTGATAAAAAGTTTCTGTATAGTCAAGGCCTTTGCTTCAGCCTGATTAGATGAAAGCATATATAATCAGGGTGAAGTGTAGGCTCTTAAACCTCATGTCCAAGACGTCTTACACACAGAATGAGACAAATTAATTCTAATGGAACTTTGCTAACTTCAGTGGATTTACCCCAAGAATGAATTTAGGTTAATCTATCCCTTCAGTTAATGGATGACAACCAAGTTTAAATACAGACAACACAGAGATCAAAACTGGGAATATTTTATAACAATGCTATTTATTATTTGCAGATATTCACACGACTCAGGCATGAAGCAAAGAAAAAACACAGAAAAAATTATAATGAAAGGACTTTTGTTCGGTCTGCTTCATAAATATAAAGGCAGGAAAAACATGTTTAGCTCTTCCTAAACATGGTAAAGCCTATGCTGCAAGTTCTTTCTAACTGATGTGCTCACACCATTTTATTAGAAAGTCTTCTTTCCTTTTGATTTAAGAGTTAGAATTGAAGTCAGGAAAACACTTGACAGCACTGACACAGCTCTAGATGTTAACTCTTAATTTCACAGAAAGGTCCAAAAATTCTAATCTGATACTACATGCAACCAGATCAACTTCATTGGAGCTGCATAGGCATCATTTTCCCCCTACTTGTCCTGTTTATTTATAGTATTGGGGATTATCCACTTCTCTCATTATGTGCTTAATTCTTCATTGTATCAATTCCCTTTGATATCTGATGAGTCAGGATGTTTTACTTATGTATTGCTGTCAGCTGATGTTTATTGTCAATGTTAAATATTTGATTGGCCTGGTATTCAGTCAACAGTCAGACCAGTAGTGCAATAGGCCCCAGAAAAAGCTGTTAACAAGTACATTATTTTAGATAATGCAACTGAGATGGCAGTATAACCAGGCCCCTAGATCACATTGACACCAGTCCAGTTACCCACACCATCACACTAAATTAATCATTAAATATAGAGGAGGGGAAATAGGTAGATATGCAGATGATCAAATGCTTTAATTTAATTAAAGCATAGAAGTTCCATCGACATATGTAACATTCTCAAGGACAATAGTGATTTATATGGTTGTACTGGTAATAGGTTGTGCTTTAATCATGAAGGTACTGTGACCAAAATGAAATACTATATAAAACATGATAAATGTTTGAACTTGCATTAATCTTACATTGTAATTGATTGATTTTCTGTGTTGCATTTTTAGTATTGTCCTATTTTGAAAGATATCTTAAAAATAAAAAGCAGATGCATATCTTATGTTGCAATGTAGCACCTTTATGTGTCTGAAGAAAAATATACCAAATACGTTTTCCTTGTGAACATAGAAGATAAGACAATATATTTACTGATATTATAATCTTTATCCATTAGTCTTCTATATGATTTGATTTCATGTTTTGATTATTCCAGAGCAATTTTCCAGATTGATTCTTATAGGGATTATAAACCACAAGAGTCATATTAAATTCTGTATGAAGTTAATTCATCTAGTGCAGTTCTGTGCGCTTGTTTTTTAAGTTTTCTATGGAAATGTGTTAACTTTCCATTATATTTTCTGTTAAGGTACATTACTTTATGAATAAGAATTCTAATCACTAAAGCCTGCCTCTAATTGATGACATTTTAAAAAATCAGAATCAATCACGTAATTTCAGACATAAAAGTACTTTATCTTATTTTAAAAATCTATTCTAAATGTGAAAATACCATCCAAAAATAATTACTCGAGTGTTTGTCAAGAAGTCAGATTTTGAAGTCTTTATTTAGCAGAAATTCAGTTCTACAGAGCATATACCTGATCTAACAGCATTAAAACACATTTCTATGAAACACCCACATAGCCTATTTCAGCTTTACCATGCAGAAACAAAGCATGCAACTCTGGGCTTCCTTGTTACTATAAATGATAATGAAGTTTGGGAGCTTGTCTGAGCATGGTCAGGAATTCTTTGAAGCCCAGATCTGAGAGAATGTAGAGTGTAAATTCCTCTGGGCAGGGACTGTCTCTGACTGGCATCCCAAGGTGCTACTACAATATAAATAATAAATATAATATGCATTATTCCTTTGGAAGAGCTAAAAATACTGCATACTGTATATTAGATATCTGTTCATATAGATGGATAAAATGATAGTTTAATTGACGTTCTTCACACTTAGAAACCGAACATTTACTTTACTACGTTGAGACAATAAAAGGGGGCAGGGTACAGTCAACCTGCGACACGTAGTGGAGAATGCAGGCAGATGCCCCAGGCCTGCAGAGAGGCCTGAATTAAGAAACCCGAGAGTGGGACGAGTTCTTCCCTCAGTTTGTTGTAGTACTTAAGCACTCAGGAATTATTAGAATCTAGGATGGAATCCAACAAAGTCTTGAAATAGCTTATTGAAAGCCAGTAGCAACGAGGTGCAGCATCAACAGCAGCAAGCACAGCTGTTGCAACAGATTACTAGCCAGCAGCAGCTGATGCAAGAGTTGGCCACCCAGTACCAAGCCCGCCAGGAAAGGCTTGTCCAGCTAATGGCGGCATTACTATGGCTGGACCAGTGGTGATAGCAGCAAGCCTCGACCAGACCCAGAGAGAGAAACTGCAGTAACGCCTAACTCACACTGGAAGATGGCCTTCTGGGTGCCTTTTGGCCTGTATCAATTTATAATGATGCCATTTGGGCTATATGGGGCTGTGGCCATCTTCCAGCGGTTCATGGATCGGATATTATAGCCCCATGAGCAGTATGCATCTGCCTACATCATCTAATATAGTACCAGCTGGCAAGACCACCTTCAACACTTCTCTAAGGTGCCACATGCTTTAAAGGAAGCTGGACTCACAGCGAATCCAGCAAAATGCCATTTCAGGCAGAATGAAGCTGTTGGAGGAGGAGAGCTATGACCCCAGGTTGACGAGGAACCAACGCTGCAGGAATGGCCTGCACTGACAACGAAGAAACAGGTACAACAATTTGGCCTAGCCTGACATTACTGGCATTTTGTACCAGACTTCATGACCTTGGTATTCTTTCTTAACTGATCTGAGGAGGAACTTGCAACTTCAAAGAGTTCAGTGGTGCAGGGGGTGTGTCCTCTAGGCACTGAAAGATCACCTGATATGAGAGCTAGTCTTGATCCACCCAAACTTCCAGAAGCCCTTCATCTGCAGACTGATGCTTTGGAGTTGGGACTCAGAACGGTACTGTCACAAGAAGATGCTGGAAAAGAGTATCCCATCTTGTATCAAAGACAAAAGCTATTCCGCAGAAAGACCCATTATTCAACTATAGAGAAAGAAGCCCTAGCCATCAAGTGGGCCATAGACTCCTTACAATATTACTTCCTAATGAATACATTCTGGCTGATTGCCAACCACGCACCCCTGAGATGGTTAAACAACATGAAAAGTACTAAACCCCAAATAATGAGATGGTACTTGTCCTTACAGCCTTATGACTTCCAACTGCTGCAGCACCCTGGGAAGGCATACATCAACGTCGATTTTTTTTTCTTTGCCTGTTGGTGAGGGAGAAGGCACAGAGACCCACTGGATGCTCTCTTGAAGGGCAGAGATACACTCACCCACGTTGGGTGGGGAAGGTTAACTCCACATTGTGAGCTGAGGAAGCCATGCCCCTCAACCCTACTGGGCATGCTTCAAGTGCTCTAGTATAAAAGGAAGCACCTCAGTGCAGTTGGGGCTGGACACTGATGAGGAAGGACCTGAAGTAGAGGCTCCAGCCCAGGAACTACAGGAGCACCAGGCCATTGGAGCCAGAGATGCTGAAACTCTTTATACTTCCCCAGAGCCCGCAGACACCCGATGGAGTCCAGAGTCACAGGTACTATGCTCACAGAGGGATCTGGAGAGTCTGACGATGCCCAGTCTGCAGCTTCAGAAGTTAGGATAGGAAGAAGTGTGGAGGGGTGGGGAGAGAACCAGTAGAGTAGGGAGGGCCGAGTCCCTGTACTCTGGCCACCACCTTCCCCTAGGTGGTGGCCTACCCCACCTGGCTATTAGGCCAAACGACCCTATGGCCCCAGGCCACCATACTGACTCTAGCCACTAGGCCTCACTGTCTAGCGGCTAAGGGTGAACCCACTGACTCCAGCTGTAAGACCACACTATCCTGGTGCTAGGACAGACCAGGGAGATTTAAGTGTGGGCCAACCATGCCCTCCATCTCCAAAAGGGGGACAGAGTACACTCTCCTTCATCAGTAAGTTATGCAGCCACTGCTGCTCATTTTAGGTGTTGAGAACAACTTGATCTCCACATGTTTGTTTTTGTGTGTGTGGTCCAGGCCCAGAAAGTGGCATTCCACCCAATGAAGAACTTCTTCGGGTACAGCATGCAGTCATTTACTTAGGGGATTGTGGGTACTCAACTTGGTTATCAAGAACACAATCAACAACTTATCTTGGTTTCTGATTCTGTAGAGATATGTGTTTTTCACTCTGCCTTCCATTTTGAAATAGGGGATAGGAACTGGCATCTGGTGTTTTATGGGATTTTCCTGGAGAACTATGGGAGTTTTTCAGTAATTATTGGAGGTAGACTTTTTCTTTGGCAATGCCTCTAAGTTCCTCAAAGGCTCTGAGTAGATCAATCAAAACCTCCCAGAAGCCACCCCATCAGCAACCTTTAATGACAATTGTATGATTGGTATGGGGAGGGCAGTGCAACTGTAACTGTGAATGTGGACATGAGAAAAAACTGCAACTGGCTTGTAGCCATAACAGCCTGGCTAGCATGGATATGTGCCGCTTACACTGGACTATTCCGGAGTTTAATTACTAACAGCTCAGTTATCTAGTGTAGACAGAGCCCCTGAGACTGTCATTACCTATAAAACTTGGCCTTTCAGAAACTCGGTTGTTAAATTTTGAGTTTTTTATTTTTTTTCATATTGATTTACTGTTGTTTTTAGTTAATGGTCAGATGTCTCTACAGTTTGGGATAGTTACTTCTTGTTTTATAAATGCAAATAAACAAACTGTTTCAAGAATCACAGGCCCCTATGGATAGAGCCTCTGTGTTTTCTCATCTGTAAAATGGGGATAATAATAATTCTCTAGTAGAGAGATGCACAGGGGCCCTGTGAGGATTAATTACTTAATGACTGTAAAGTGCTTGAAGATACTAAGTGTTCAATTAAATGAATGACTGACTATGGGATGAATTTTTTTAAAATGGAGGACTGACTACCGGCTTCCCTCTACTATATGGTGCAGGTGGACAACAATGAGGCAAAGTAGGGGCAATGCTGTGGAGATCGGGCCCATTTTAAATGTGATCTCTGCTGCACTTTCTTCTATACCCACCCAGACATCATAAGAGACTCCTGCATGATAGTGGCTTTGCAAGTGTGTGTGGGGTTAGAGTAAGATTTGGGAGAACTGAGGAGCAGGAAATCTGAGGAATACTACTCTCATCTTTAGGCAAATTTTCAATAGGCTGAAACACTCAGCAAAGAGAAAATGATGGCATTTCAGGGGTAGCACATAGCCTGAAATTTGAGGGGTCATGTGATGGTGTTTAAAAAGCTCTTTTCCTTCCTTCTGTAATCCATCAGAATAAAGGATCTGTAGTATTCAGCAGTACAATTAAAAGAATACTTTGTATGACAGAAAATAGCTCCAGCACTATATTTCAAGATAGAAAGATGAAACTGAGTAAGGAAAAAGCAACAAAAGCATGACAATTCTATAGAGAGAGCAATCATTCTCCCACTCACTCACAGGCAGCAGACTCAACAGCATCAGATGCAATAAAGAAAATGTTTTGAGTCTGAAATAGGTCTCCTAAAATGTGAAGAAAGGAAATAAGGACCTGGGGGGAAATTTGATCATTTAAAAAGTGATAAATTAGAAAATCCAGAAACATTTGAATAGAGTCAATACCACAGAGGCTGAGCAACACACAGAGGACCTAGAGGACTGTAATAGGAAATCAAGCATAAATTGATTTAACAGATTAATGTACATAGGGACAAACTGAATAATTTAGAAAATCGATATGAATATCCTGGGTAATTGAAGGTTACAGAGAAGTGGTGTATAGGTTAATGTTTAATACAGATTTATTTAGTGACCTTCTTAGACGCAATAATTGTTGAATTTTAATGTCTCTAATAGTAGAGAGATTTTTGCAGTGTATGAGATGGGGAAAGAACAGGAGAGGGAAGAGAGGTCAGAGGGAGGAACATGGTAATGTTGTTGCTAAATATTTTTTATGTTTACTGTATTTTCCGTGTGGCAATTATGCAGTGTTGGTTAATTTATACTACAGTGTCTTAAAATTGGTATATATTTTTGCTGAGGAACTCAACCAACATAAGAACACAAGACTGGATGGGATCTCCTGAGTAAGTGACTCCTGTCCCCAGCTATTACAGGAGCCCCATCATATATCAGTTGTAAACTGATCAAGCTCTATCTTAAAACTGGTTAGCTTTCTTTCCCCCACTACTCCTATTGAGATGCTGTGTTTGTTAACAAGATAATAAAAAACTGGGACACTTTTGTGGCAATACCTTTTAGGGTTGTGAAGTAGTCATTCAAGAGACAAAAGTACGCATCACTCTTCTGAAGTTTAGAAACCTTCTAATTTCCAGCCTAAATTTATTCACGGCCTGTTTATACCTATTTGTTCTTATGCCAAAATTGCCCTTTAGTTTAAATAGCTCTTCTCTCTCTCCTGGTGTATTTATAGAGAGCAATCTCATACCTTCTCAGCCTTCATTTTGCTAGGCTAAACAAGCCAAGGTCTTCTAGTATCATCTTGTAAAATAGGCTCTCTAGTTCACTGATAATCCTACTAACCTGTCTTTGCACATGTTCCATCTTGAATAAATCTTTCTTGAACATGGGTGATATATTTGTTTAGATGGAATATATGAGCTTATGATGTTAGCATAACCCAGTTGCTGTCCAGCATTGAACTTAGACTTTGGTATACAGAGACCTCAGCCTGATTCATACCATGATACACACACCCTTCAAAAATCATTTTCACCTTTTATTTTAACCTTTTACTAAAGATATGGAAAAGAAGGAAAAACAATTAATGCTTTTGAAATGTAAACTATTAAATAAAACTTTCATTTTAACAACATTCCTTGTTCCCTTTCCCTTAACTGGAGGGAATTTTTAGAAGGAAAACCCCCTTGTTGGACAGTCTTAGATGGTACTAACTGTCCTGTTGGAGAAAAGAGAAGAAGTTAGTTGAAATGGGCTGAAGCTGTTGTTGCTACTGTTAAAAACTAATCCTGTTTCACCCCAGGCAGTATTTGGTTCTCAGCTAGAGCAGGGAGAGGTGGTGTTGCAGTCTGGGTGCCTCCCTCTTTGTTCCCTCAAGATCTTACAGTTCATAGAATATTAGGGTTGGAAGGGATCTCAGGAGGTCATCTAGTCCAACCCCCTGCTCAAAGCAGGACTAAAACAGAAATCAGTTGTTTCTGTGTGATAGTCTAGTCCTCCTTTATATTGATGATGTCTCCCTACTCTGTGTCACCAGCAATCTTCATTATCATTCTTCTACATTTTTGTCCAAGTTCACTTATGAAAATAAAATCAGTCCCAAAAACAATCCTTGAAGAGCTCCACAAGTAACCTCTCTCCGGTTCCATAGTTCATCTTTCAGCAAATCTATTGTCTTTTTTCTTCTATAAATAGTTCCTTACCCACATTATAGTTCTTCTGCTAATCCCCATATTCTCCAGTTTAACAAATTCCCATGTGGCACTGTATGACTCTGCTGTATGTTTTCTAGAGAATCAGTTATTATCATAGAAATGTAGCTCCGAAAGGGACGCTGAGAGGTCATGAGGTCATCTAGTCTGTCCCTCTCTGCTGAAATAGGATCAAATATGCCTAGACCAATCCTGACAGGCGTTTGTCTCTCTGAAAAGTCCCCAGTGATGGGGATTCCACAACTTCCGTTGGTAACTTATCCCAGTGCTTAACTATCCTGAGAGTTGGAAAGTCTTTTTTTTCTAATATCTAACCTAAATCTCCCTGGCTGCAGATTAAGCCTATTGCTTCTTGTTCTACTTTCAGTGGACATGGGGAACAACTGATCACTGTTCTTAACATATCTGAAGATTTATCATATCTTCTTTCCTCAGTCTTCTTTTCTCAAGATTGACATGCCCATTTTGTAAAACTTTCCTCAGAGGTCAGGTTTTCTAATTTATTTTAGCATTTCTGCTGCTCTCCTCTGGACTCTCTTCAGTTTGTCCACATTTCTTAAAGTGTGGCATCTAAAATTGAACACAGCATTCTAGCTGAGGCCTCACTAGTGCCAAGAAGAGGGAGACAATTAACTCCTGTGCCTTACATACGACACTCCTGTTAATACACCCCAAAATGATATCAGCCTTTTTTGGAACTGCATCACATTGCTGGCTCATATTCAATTTGTGATCCACTATAACACCCAGATCAGGAGTACTACTGCCTAGCCAGATAGTCCCCATTTTGTATTGGTGCATTTGATTTTGCCTTCTTTGGGTTGTACTTTGAACTTTTCTTTATTGAATTTCATCTTGTTAATTTCAGACCAATTTTCTAATTTGTTTTAAAATCTTATCTTCTGCCCCAAGTGGTTGCAACCCCTTACAGTTTGGTATCATCCACAAATTTTATAAGCTTACTTTGCACTCCATTATCCAAGTCATTAATGAAAATATTGATTAGTACCAGAATAGACCCGTATGGCACCCCACTAGATACGGCCACTCAGTTTAACAGACTACTGAGTACAGGTTTTCAACCAGTTGTGCACCCACTTTATAGTAATTTCAACCAGACCACATTTCTCTAGTTTGCTTATGAGACTGTTGTGAGGGGCTGTGTCCAAATCTTTATTAAAAGCAAGATATATCACATTTACTGCTTTCCCATATCAACTAGGCCAGTAGCCCTGTTAACAAAAATGAAAATGAGGTTGGTTTGGTATGATTTGTCCTTGACAAATTCATGTTGGCTATTACTTATTACACCTTATTACCCTCAAAGTGCTTACAATTTGATTGTTTAATAATTTTTTCCAGCATCTTTCCATGTATTGAAGAAAAATATCAGGTTGGTCTAGCACAATATACCTTTGGCAAACTCAAGTTGTATTTTGTACCACTTTCTATTTACCTCCATGTCTTTAATTGTTCTTTCCTTCACTATTTGTTCAAAAGCCTTGCCTACTATTGAGGTCAGATTAACCGGTCTCTAGCTGCCACATTTGCTATTTTCCAGATGTACAGTACCACCCTGATTTGATAGGTTTATTAAAAATGCTTGCCACTAGACTTGCAAATTTCATTCTCTAAGGTTAAGTACTTCACTTTTTTTTATGTAATTTTTGGTCAATGAAAGGGAAGATTTATAAATACAAACTAATATCCTGGAATGTAAGAGATTTAATCATTTGATTTTTAATATAAGATACCTCAGTTACTTTAAATCAGGTACTGATATTGTTTCAGAAAAGATACATTTGACAACAAAGGCCTAATCTGGTAAATTAATGCATTTACTTGTGAGAATAATAATTATTCACATGCATAGGGCCTAATCCTGCAAATAATCTGAATACGAAGAATGGGAAAGGAATATGGTTTAGCACATTTAAAATAGTCTCAGTTCACCTTAGCCACTAGAAGAGTAGCAATACTAATTAGAAAAATATTTCCTTTAAAATTATTAAAGATGATAGAACACATACTGAAGACTGTTATATATTAGTACCATGGGTCTAAACTTTGTTAGCAAATGTTTCTGCAGACTTATGGTTGCCTCTAGTTTCTAATATTTACTTTATAATTTGCTACTAGGGAATCTACTTTGACAGTCTTAGCAAGAGATATTAGTTGTGCTGGAAATCCATCCCTGGGCAAATCAATAGGAAAACTACAGCAATTCCTTTCAAGAGCCTCTCTTTTTGGTTGAAATGCATTTATACTATATAGCTAGCGCTGAATACAGAATAAATAGACTAGTATTATATTCACATCTACAGAACACATCTTCAGTACATTTTAATGACAATTATTACCTCTATGTGAATTTGAATGACACCCATCACTGTGGCATCTGGGCACACTTTGTGATGTAAATTAAGTCATTAACCTGTATGATTTTTGTTAGTCAAGTGAAGTGCTATTTTAGGATTTGCTCAGTTCTACTTTAACATACTCTTTAAGGGCTAAATCATCTCTTCTGCCTCTATGGGCAGAGGGGACAAATATATGCTAGTGCAGGCTGAGAGGGGAAGTAGAGTCAAATCTGGAGCAACACTCCTTCTTTCTCTGACCCTGTGGAAGCCATGCTGCAGTGACTCTGAAGAATGGGTTCTGCGTTTTAAGAGAGGGCAGGGCCAGCGTGTTAATGGCTTTTTGTGGGATTGTTCCCTCTGGGAACTGTCCAAATGCAGATTTCTGAAACCTGGACAGTGCATTCTTGATTCTTATAGATGTTCTTCAAAGTTTTCTCCTATGTCAACCAGGCTATCTCATACCCATAGGAGGACATGCTGTTTGAATAGAGTAGGATAGTTTCATGTTGAGCGTAGTGAGAAAGTACTATTCCAAAGGGCTGGAGTAGGACTGATATAGTTCCTATATTTGATTAAACCATGAAGATTTTATAATCTACAAATCTACAGACTTGACTTCATTTGTAGTTAAAACACCACATACAATGACCATGTACAAAGCTCCATTGTATGAAAAGTTTGAATCCTGCACATCGATGAACTTAGGCAAATTCTAATGTCTGTGTGGAGTCCCACTGACTTCAGTGGGATTCTGTGCAAATGTAATGGTCCCCATGGGCACATCTGTTCATGTAGCACAGGGCCCTTATTCATTAATGAACACAGTGTGGATTCCTGAAGGAAAAGAAAAGAAGCCTGTGTATTGTGCTTGAAATCTTTAACTTGCTGATTCAGTGAAAAAGAATAGCTATAATTCCTTGAAGTATTTGATACTGTACTACAGAACAGATTCATTTTTAGCAAAATGAGAAACACCATAGAAAGGTGGAAAAAATGAAATGAATGAAAAACAGACTAAGCAACAGGCAACAATAGGTGTTAATAAAAGGAAGCAGCGGAGTTGGAAGAAATAATAGGTTTGAATCACTCGCCAGTTAGTAGTAATAGTAATGATACCGAGCTCATATATAGCACTTTTCATCCATAGATCTTGAAATGCTTTACAAAGTGGGTCAGTATCTTTATCCCCATTGTACAGATAGGAAAACAGACACAGAGAGGTGAAGTGATCTGCCCAAGGTCATTCTTAAGGCCAGTGGTAGAGCCCAGAATAGAAGCCAGCTCCCCTGAGTCCCAGTTCAGTACTCCATCCACTAGGACAAACTGCCTCATGTAGTAGTGTGGATGCATGCAAAAGATATAACCGGGATCGGAACCTCATTCTGCTCAATGCTATAGAAACTCATATGAAAGCATGGTCACTGAAGAGCTACAATCTTAGGCCCTGACCCTACAGTTAGATTTGTTTGGAGAGACCCCTCTGCTCAAATGGATCCATTTTCAAGATCAGGACTTAATTTGGAACAAGATGTAATAAGTGAATGTAACAAATAGGAAGGAACAGAGAGAAGATGCTAGGGAGGATTAAGGTAATTATAATAAAATTAACTAGTTACACGACTCTTGCTCAAAAAGCCATTACTAGTTTGTTTTTTTTCATGTTGGCATCACAACAAAGTGGATGTTGTCAAAATTTTGAAGGAGGAGAGGATGCCTGTTGCAAATAGTAGATGGGCAGGCCTCGGCCTAGGCCTGTGCAAACTGAAGAGGAAGAACTGCTGAGCCCAGGCCATGACTGTGCTTGGGAGACAACAAATAAGAAAACAGGAGCAGAGGATAGTGGCTTTACAAATTAGTTCAGTGTGGGAATTCCACGAATAAGGGGCAGAGTGGAAGAAAACACATTTGTGGGAGCAGTGGACTGGGTTGTCTCCCTGGCAGATGGATGTGGATGGGAGTGTGATGATGAACAAAGGGGGGAGATTTATTAGAACCATATCTATATAACTTGTATTACATTATATGGTCACATGTGTAGCATCAAATTATAGCTAATGATCTAACAGTGTTTCCATAATAAACTCCAGTTTGCAGAGGTGTAAACTTCAGCAAAAAATGTACATCTGGGAAAAAAGTTTGGCAAGCAGCATTTTTCTCAATGATTATTTATTACTGTAAAAAAATTAAGAGTTGAAAGAGGGAGGGTTCCTTTTTTATTATTTTGTGACACTTTTCTTTAAAAAGCAAAATAAGGTAGATGCTTAAGGAAAAGTTTAATTCTCAGCGCTGGGTAATCTTCATGTGCAAATCTTTGTTTTAAGAGGAGATTCAGTGTTTGATCTGAAATGTTTTCTTGTATTTAAGAAAATGGTTCTGAGTGGATATTACCCTGTGCTCAATATTTTAACAAGTGTCATGTACGCTAACCAGTTGTTAGACCATCCCCATCTGTGGGCAGGCATTATGGAGCAGAAACGTTCATTGAGGAGGGTGACCTGCTGCGGAATAGGCCACAGAACCCACTCCCAAACCTGATACACTCCCATCCCAGGGTTTGTAGGAAGGCAGGGATATCCATCCAGAGGCTTTCTGCCTCTACAGTTTCTCTGACCTCCAGCAAAAGCTCCACTGTAGTTCCATTACCAGAGACTCTGCCTGGACATGGCGGCACCCCCACAGAAAAGATACTATTTTTGTGAATTATCTTTTACTTCTTTGCTATGGGGCAAGAGGTAGATAATGTTTATTTCCCTGGACTTGTCTTCAGCCTGTCTACTTCTGCTCTTAGCCTCCCCAGTCTCTACCTCCTTCCACAGCACAGTCCTAAAAAGCACCTGCCATGGGATCTGGAGTAAGAGAGGAACATTGGCGAGGTGGTGACTGACTTTCACTCTACCACATAGAGAGGAAAGATCTGTGTATGGGGGTTCCTCTCTGTGCAGGAAAGGGGACAATCATGACCATTTTATTTTTTTCAAGAGTTGAACTTCTTTAATGTCAATTAAAGAAACCTATCTAATCGGATTTCCCCAATGTTCTTCCATGGTGATAATATCTGCTTCTCCAGTAAAACATGCTTTTGCTTTAAAACTAGCCAAGCAAGGACATTAATACATTGTAGCTACACTAAAGATATGTTAAAGGTTGTGAAGAAGGCAATAAAAGGAAGGGGAGAAAAAAATCACATGCGGCTGAAATGTACCAGATGTCTTTTTAAATGAGATACAACGAAGTGCCACCGTAACAGCTTTTTAATTAACTATGTTGTGTCTAGGACATATAAAATACATTTCAGACATAAAGAGGAAAAAAAATGAAATTCAGTTATTACAATTTTGCTGTAGTTTTCTTTGTGAATATACATGATATTGAGGGGAGTATGTAACTTTGCTGATACTACCAAATTGGGATGGGCCAGTAGATAAAGAAGAGAACCAACCATCTGAAAATGATTTGAATAGATTAGGTGGAGAGGCTGAAAGAGTAGCTCATGCAATTTAGCATACAGAAGGGTAAGATAATAAGACAAGGAAATAAAAATAATCATACCTACGATGGGCTAAAATGACATACAGTTCAGAACTCAGATTAGAAAAACAATTTAGTGGTGACTGAGGATAATTAAGGCTGTACTTTTACAGTATTTACATAATCTTTGCTTCTCTCAAGTGCTTGTAAACTAACATAGGAGGAATGGGGCTCAAAAATAATAGATGTTTCCTGGACACATCTGATCTTTGCTTTTTACACTTCTCTGTCGAAGCATCAGGTACAAGGGCTTCTACATATCCACTTTCTTTTGTTTCAAATTGGACAGAACTTTCACTTGCTGCAACAGTCTCTGGGTTCCTTCAAAACCGCATAATCAGTTCCACTGTCTGCTGTCAGACCAGCAGAAAGGTTCAGTCCTTCAGAGGTACTTAAAGTAGCTTGATCTTGCAGGGGGAAGAACTCTCTGAACTGCGCACATCATAATGTTCAGTTCCGGGTTCTACAAACTGTAGGTATGGTAGTAAAGTTAGGCCACCTTGCTCAGCAACTATGTAACACTGCATTCAGTAGCAGATCTATGAAAGTGGTAGAACGTTTGACTCCAAGGCATAGTATTTCACTGATGACTGAAGCAGGTTTTATGATTACTTGTTCATTTAACTAACAAGAAATAACTTATGAAGTAAATGCAACATTGATGCTACTGTAATCTACCATCTGGCTTGTTTATACAGGGACACGCTGGAAAGGTAATCAGATCAATTTTTAAAGTGGATTAGTTAATACATATGTCACAGGTCGTCCTCTCCAGCCGGGTCTCTGCGGCCTTCCCTCGGGTCTTGACTCCGGGGGAGGCCACAGTGCCTTCTTAACTGGGGAACAATTAGCCTTTGTGCGCGGGTCCTAGCCTGCAAGCAAGCAGTCTGTTGCCCCAGCCCTCAGGCAGGGCGGGCAAGTAAGCAGTCTGTTGCCCTGGCTCTTTTAGGCAGGGTGAGGCAGGCAGTGGTTCCGCTGTACGGGAGGATACTCCCACCAAGGGTGGCTAAGGAAGAGGGGGACGCAGGCCCACTCGTCTCCACTGCATCTCAGCCCAGGGCCTAGTAGTGGCAAGGGCATTGCCACTCAGTCGATGGGGCTCCTCCCGCAACACGCCAATGGGACTGTGCCCCTAACTCAACCATTGGCTCTGGCTGCTCCTGGGCCACTTCCTCCCCATATCCCCAGGTACCTCTATCCACCAGGTCGTAGGGGTACTCGGCCCATGGCTGGCTCACCAGTCCTTCCTCGTCCACAGGCGGCAAGCGAGTAGCTCCTCGGCAAGGGGCAGCTCCTCTAAGTCACAGGGTTCTGGGGGCCTTCAGCGTCCAGTAGCTCATCCAGGTCCTGTCCAGTCTCTGGGGGCTCCGCATCAGGCAGCTCATCCAGGTCCGGTCCAACCTCGGGGGGGGATCTCCCATCGGTGTTGCTTAGGGTCCTCGGTCCAGTTCCGGGGGTCAGATAGCTCGGTCCACTCACTGGGGCCTGTGGGCATGGCCCAGCACTGGCCCTGGAGGCCCTATCCTTTCCCTATGTGTGGATAGGTCAGGGAAGCCTGTGGGGTCTCTGCTCAGGGAGGGTGCCTCTCGCATCTGCTGGGCTCCAATCCGGCCTGGGGTTTGGCCAGCGGGGCAGCACGTCTGCCTCGGACGGCAGCCACCTCCATACTGAGCTATGGGGCTTGCCTTTTATACTTCCCCTTCCTGTAGAGGCTCTGCCATGCAAGCACTGGTTGGGCTGGTCCGCTGGCCCTATCACGGCCCGGCTTCTTAGTTGCTGGGCAGACTGGTCTGCTGGGTCTGGTTTGTCCCAACCGGGTAGCTGCGGCCTTCCCTCGGGTCCTGACTCCAGGGGAGGCCACAGCGCCTTCTTACACATATTAAACCCTTCTGTGGATATGTTAGGGTATGTTTGCACTTAAGATGCTTGCTACAGCTGTGCCGTGGTAGCACTTCAGTGTAGACGCTCACTACAGTGACAGGACAGGTTCTCCCGTTGCCGTAGTTGATCCATCTCCCCATGAGGTGGTAATTAGGTGAACAGAAGAATTCTTCAATAGACCTAATACTGTCTATACTGGGAGTTAGGCTGGCATATTTTACTTCTCTCAGGGGTGCGGCTTTTTCTCACTATAGATCAGTCCTTATTCAGAATTA
>ML675612.1:31170-96791 GCA_007922155.1 Mesoclemmys tuberculata
CAGTCACAGGGGTCCACTGTCACAAAATAATTTGCAGAAACAGTTTGACCATGCTGAATTTATGAGGAAGGCAATATAGCTTCCTAAAAGGAAGATTATGATTCATTGGCTCATCCACCATTGTATTAAGGTTACATTGTCCCTTTATGGAAGAAGCAAATTCTAAGAAATATGCTAACAGAACAATTTCACAAAATATGGGACACTTTTTGGAATTTAAACTTGACAAAGAAGTTCAATGTATGAAACAAAATTGGTGCTGACTTACAAACAATTTGCCTTATTAACAATAGCTTGTAATAAAGTGTCAGGTTCTAGATCCTGCATGAAGATCCAGAGCTCTTCTGTGGATTCATATTTGTAGCCAGACTACATGGATCCTACCACCTTCAACCCAGAATATAAAAGTCATTGAGCCTCATTCTGGAAAGAGGGAATTAGGAATGGTGGAGGTTGTACCGGCAACTACCATAGGAAGAGCCAAGCTCAGGAGCAGGCTCTGGCAGAAAGATTGTTTACAACAAAGGAAATCCCAGGATGGGGGCAAAGTATGTGTATTGTGTTAGAAACAGGATGGAAGCACCACCTATTCTAGGACTAGGCCACAAACTGATGCACCAAAAGACAATGATATATTAACACAAATAAGAATGAAGAGACCTGCTAAGATTCAGAGGGGTTTCTTTTTTTTCTATTATTTTTAAACAACGTTGTTTGCTAATTGTGTATTTCGGATTTCCATACTATAGTGCAGCTTCAAACTGTAGTACTGTTTTATGGAAAAGAAAATAGTTTAAAAAGAAGGTACCTTGGGGTGAGTGGAAAAGGTTTTGCAATGGTGTCACTTTCCTCTTGACTAGATTACAGACAAAGGTAGGATTTTTTGCTCAATGGACCGATCCCTTTGCTTCCTGGTTGATAGTTCTGTTTTGAACAGCACCTCATCCCTCAATATTTCTATGCAATAGGTGAATTTTACTCTATTTTATAGCTGAGGATCTGCAGTATTGCCCACACAAACATTCAAATACCGAGAATCAGGATAAAAAAAAATCACAATTGACTTAAAAATCTGGATATTAAAAAAATGAAAAAACTATTTGGGTTCTTTTTATTTTCTTTCTGGTTTTTCAGCCTTTAAGGTACACTAGAAAACCCTTGAACCTGCACAGAGCATATTGCAGGATCAAGCCTAAATTATTCCTTATTTATTTGGCTGTACTGTTTGCAAATTTATTATGGAACTTGTTCCCTCCCCATATGAGCACCTTGCAATAGTTAAAAGACAAAGGTTTATATGATGAGTCTTTCTAAAGTACTATAAACGTTGAGGAAAGGCTAGAAGTCAAGTAAATAGTCCCGCAAAAACATACTTCTTGACTCCATTTTTTCAGGTAGTATCTCTGCTATCTCACAAGGTGTAGTGTTCATGCTTATATCTTGAGGAAGGATTGTTCAGTGGTTAGGTCCCTAGATTAGCATTTGGGAAACCTGAGGTTCAATAACCTGCTCTGCTAAAGACTTCCTATGTGATCTAGCCTTTCTGTGCCTCAATTCCCAATCTATAAAGGGGGACTAATAGTACTTCTTTTCAGGGGTGTTGTAAGGATAACTATGCTAAAAATGATGAGGGTTTCAAATACTCTGGTAACGGGGGCCATATAAGTGCCTAAGATAGAAGACTCACTGAACTTTAATTCCATAGTATTGTTAAAAATGAACTGCAGTTACAGATCTCTTCAACTGTTCTTATTGGCTCATATTTTGTCATTGTCAATTCGATGAATAAGCTAGTGACATTTGCCATTTCATCTTCTCAGTATTAAAAAGTTTATAATTTCAGCATTTTGGAAAAAAAAAACCAACCATTTTTTTTTCACTTGAACAAAAATAGAGGTGAAACCCTTTGAGAAAAACAGTTTTGCAGTTCACAGTACTAGCAGTCCTATTTGCAATTTAAACAGAAAAAAGATAAATGTCTTTCATTCCCTAGTGCAAGGGCCATGAGTCATCTTAATGGAACTACAGAAAGTAGCTACAAATACTGATCATGGGATGCATTATAACTGGCACAAGGGTTAGTGTAAAACATCCTACAGCCTGATTAAAAAAATAGTAGGATGTATGCAACTTCAGTTTGCATACACACATCACATTGGTATGTGCCAAAGTTGAGTGTAATAAAATTGCGCTTGCACTTTTGAAAAGTTGGGCCTAAAAATTAACGTATTTAAACATGAGTTCTACTAACTATTATTTGATGTCAGAAATGGACTTTTGTCACAACTGTCAACCATTTATTTCCTTAAAGGAATGGGGTGGGGAGAAATAACCTCCCTGACAATCTATGGAGAACAACCAAATATTTTAAAAAAATAATAATTGGGTATTTTTAAGACTTCAGACTAATTCAATTAAAGAGGGGCATCTGAATGAAGTCTTACTGAATCATCCTTGGTTAGAAAGATAATTACAGTGACATAGGACTTCAAGATTTGAGGAAGAGGCTCTTGTGACAGGTTCTTTATAATTCCACTAGTAATGCAGAGGATGTGGAGTGATCAAATTTAAACCTTAAAATATAGTCTAAGAACTGTATACCATACTAAATTGCTAATCAAAAATTTTAAATAAGCACTGAGGAATCAAAATTGATAGACATTACATATTTTCTGTGGTTGGCTGTTCATGTTCAATATCAGTTTTCCACTGAATAGATTAATAAAAGAAAAGAATGAGAGGAAAAGAAAAAAAAAGGAGCAGGTCTCATTCTCCTCCTGTCCACATAAAAAAATACTACTAGTTTAACTAAAGGTGTTACTTTAAAACAATTTAGTTTAACTGGTACAAACCCCTGCGTGGATGCTCTTATTTCTGTTTAAACTAGATTTATTTCAGATTAATTTAACTAATTCTTAATACATGCCCATAATTCCTATGTCCTGGTATAGCATATACCTGGTATACCATATCAACTAGATACAGCTCATTGGCAGCCTAATCAATGCAAAACTGTAATGATGAATTAAGTGATTACTATTTGAAACATATTTTGAGGTAATCATGAAAGTTGACATACAAGTGCTTAGTACTATTTTTAGAACTGGTGGAAAATTTTGCAAAGGAACATTCCACAGTAAAGTGTTAATTTTGATTACATTTTATTTAGAAAGAAAAAAAGAAATTGGAATAGCATTTTGATAAGGGTGAAACCCCCAATTTCAACTTCCTTGGAATGAAATTTTTCCTTTTTTCCATTATATTGCTTTATTGTTATATTATTTTATAAAATATCATAGCAGTATAAAAATAAACTAAACATAAATGTAAAAAGTAAAACGCTAAGCAAAACAGTCTGATTACTTTGAAACTAAATTTTTTTTAAAGTTGCATTTGATGGGAAATTTAGACTTTTCATTGTGATTCAGAACCATTTTTTTGGGGAAATGTCAGAATTTCCTGTTGATCAGAAATAGTTTCCAGTAGCTCTAATAATTAAATGTCAGGTATTGTTATTATACAGATGTCTCCAAGACTAGGGAGTCTGAGAGTTAAGGTCATCCAACAAAGCCAAAAAATTGAGAAAAATCAATTCAGTCGTTTTAAAATTATGAACTTTTTAATAGTTGTATTTTGCTGGAAATGTTGAAGCTTTTCCATCCTTTTGTTAAAATCAGTTCAAGGTGATTGTGGTTTAGACCACTGGGATGTCTACATCTGTGGTCCATTTGAAATGCAGGATCATCTCAAATTTTAGGCTATCTCAAACGGGATAGTCTTAGGTGGAAATTATCTAAAAACTGAGAGGATAGTGGTAGCACTGCTGTAAACCTTATTTCTGTATTTTCTGACTTGTGCATGTTTGATTTCTCAACTAGAACTATGTATTAATACCAAGTTTTTGCATGACTATAATACATCAATTAGATGCAGAGGATGGTATTTTGTAGATTAAGATGAAAAACAACTGGGAATACCTGAGTATCCAAAAAGGCTACTCTCCAGCTGAATGCCTAGCCTTTAAATTTAAATTTAGTTCAAATTGCACCTCCTCTTTCTATAGTCCAGTTAGTTTTGGTATTTTTTAACTGAGTTATTTCAGATAAGTTAGCGTCTCAATTATATGTGATAACGTTAACCATTAAGGGGTTGAAATAACATTAAGGAACTGGGTAGAACATTTTATATCTTCAGTTTTGCCCCATTAGGAACAATGGAACATGATTCCATCTAGGCAGATCATTTCATCTGTCTCCTCAGTACTTGCTGTGTAATTTAAATTGGAGAATAGAATCATATCAGTCAAAATTTAACACCATGATATTTGATATGCAAGTTGTTCTCTTCAGAGGGTACAGTACACTGAGTATTTACCTTTCATTTTGAGATTTCGGTGGCACTAGACTCAATCTTGTGAATGTTAATTTTTCAACCTATCATCTCAAAAGTAATATTACATCTTTAAAATTTGGCAAGCTGGAGACAGGATTCCTGATAAAATAAATCCCACCTTTCTACAGATTCTGTTTTGTGCTGAGTTCTGGTTAAAGGATATAGAAATAAGAAAAGCAATAAGGTGACAAAATGCCGCTATGCTGTTGGAAAAGGCTGTTCACAAGGATTATGATAACCCATCTAACAAAAAGGCTGCCTAAACATAATTTTCCCAGCACTGCAAACAGAACACTCTGTTTCATCATGTTGACTGCTTTTCCTATGTCCATCCTCAAGATAACTTCTGGCAGGCCTTCTGGGTCTGAGCTTTCAAGGGTAGATAAGAGACTATAGAAAACATCTGACAGATAGCTGTATATTGTAAAGCCTGCCTGGATCACCTTGGGAAGTAGGATATCTGGCATTATGCTGTTGTTTTGATGACTATTTTTAGCCTGCACTGAATGGTAAAATTGGTCTGTAAAATTGGTAGTCTCAAGAGTGCTTTTCTGCATTTTAAAATACTGAAATAAATGCCAACTTAATTTTCTTTTACCTTATTGTTGTTCAATCACAAAATTAAAAGCTTTGCATACTGTCATATGGGGAATAGCTGATCTCTAAGTATCTTGTGAAAGTTTCTTGTATACTCAAGTGGGCCAGGAGCTTTATTAGCTTTTAGATTAAAACTAGTTCTCTGTTACATTTCTGCCTTCCTACTCTGTCTAGAGTTTTTTTATCCTTGGGCTACAAATTTGATAAACTCATGGTCATTACTGGTAAATAAAAAGATTAGGCCATATCTTGCCTGGATCTGTGCCTATAGTAAGGATAGAACACAGCCAAAGGAGGGGAAGAAGGATAAAATGGGATGAGGGCCTGATCCAAAGCCCATTGCAGTCAATGGAAAGATACCCATTCACTAGACTGGGCTTTGGATCAAAGCTTCAGAAAGGAGGAGATAAAGGAAATCTGATTCCCAAAGCTGACGCCAGTTATCCAAAAACTTAAGTATCTCTTTCCACAGACCTTACTATGTAACCATAAGGGCTTGTCTACACCTGTGCTTATGCCGGCAAAACTTTTGTCGCTCAGGGGTATGAAAAAAACACCCCACTGAGCGACATAAATTTTGCTAGCATAAGCGCAAGTGTTGTCACATTATGTCACAGTGGGAGAGACCTCTCCCGCCGACATAATAAAACCACCTAAACGAGAGGCAATAGCTATATCAGTTGGAAGAGTTTTCTCATTGTCATAGCGCTGTCTAGACTCGCACTTATACTGGCAAAACTTAGGTTGCTCAGCCCCTGAGTGACAACAGTTTTGCCAGCGTAAACACGTGTGTAGACAAGCCCTTACTAGACTTCATAGTTTTACTATGTGTAAAACTTCAGTGGAAGATTTCTCTAAGTAAGTTCTGCAGGACTGGCTTGTCTCCATGATTAAGTAGAAACTAAAATGAATTCAGGCCACTTGAATTCTGAATGAGTGTAGCCCAACAGTAGTTTCATGTGGTTTAACTCAAAATCATGTTAAAATGTACATATATTTAATATTGTAAATTTACAATTTTGGTTAATTCAGATTAACTTTCCTGAGTGTCCCTCTGTAGACAAGCCCTCAAGTTTAATACCCTGAATACATGTTGCCTCATGTTGCAGAGCAATGCAGGAATTTCTCTATAACTAGACAATAGGTGCAAGACAAGAGTTACAATAAGGCCAACATTAACACCAAGAGTAACTGTGTAGTCTTATGTTTATATACATAGAATAAACATTCTTGTGGCACCCACAATAGATCCAGTAAAAAGGAAATATACAATATAAGCACACATACATGTCAATATTGTTTGAGTATTTTTCCGTATAACATTTTAGCAAAAAATATATATTTTAAAGACAAAAAAAGAGTCTATGCCATTTTTACTTTATTATGAGGTATAAAGAAGGTCTGGAAGTAGAGGCTTCAGTTTTCCCTCCCTCACCCCATTAGAAATTCAGGTCTTGTCTACTTGTCTTTTCCTGGACTACTTGAAGCTAGGGATGATGGGAAAAATTACAGCATTACATTTATTGAGGAGGTAAAATCTAAGTCATTGAGAGAGGAAGGAATTTTTTGGCCCCTGAAAGTTTAAAACTTTGGTTTTTCATTTATACTATTTGACTGAAACACTTGACACACAGCTGAGAGGAAAGAATTTATTAAAAAATAACACTCATGCTCCTTCAATTAATGACTGAGAAAGGTCCCAGTTCTCCAGTCCTCCACAAAGTTCTCCAGCAGAAACAGGGAAGACAAGACTGAGGCTGATTCTTCCTGGTATAATCAAATAAAACACAAAGTCCCTCTTTTTCTATTTTTTTTCTTTTTAGAAATAAACCTTTCAGGCCTCCTTATATGTTTGTAGCTGGAAGGGCTGATGACCAGCTGACCTAATGGTCAACTTATGGCCTTACAGTCTCTGCCAGTCTAGTCATCCCAGAGGGGGTCCTGGCTACAGTCTCAATCACCCACTCATGCTCTGATTGCACCCCCAAAGTTCAGTCACTATAAACGAGCAGGGGGGAACAAGGTTGGGGGACCCACGCCATCCCACTCCACCATATCCTAAACCAGAGCCCTAGAGGTTTATTAAAGAATCCAGTCCAGTTACTGAACTACCCCAAATTATGTTTTCCCCTGCGTCACTTCCTACTAGTCTGAAATGCCTCAGTTTGGGGCATGGTCACTGGCTTAGCAGACTCTCTTCAGTCTTTCTCTCACACAGTTTTTCCCCCTGCTCCAATTTCCTCCTATTTTCCACCGCTTCTTTTTTCCTGTCTTACTACTATATGGAGGAGCACTGCATCTATGATTATCCTGAAGACAACTTCAGCCAACATAGAGTAATGGGGCACTATCTGAGCATTGCTAATTCTTTGTTTTCGTTGTCCTTTTCTTATTTAGTAGAGAAGAGCTGATGGGAATGAAAGACTGTAGAGCTGCTGTTTTCTCTGCTTTTAAGTTTGACCTTTTCTGTTTAGGCCTCTGCTCATGTAAACCCAGTTTATCTAGAAAGTACTGAAAGCCTTTCTTTTCTTTCTTTTCTTTCTTTCTTGAAAGCCTTTATTTATTTTCTACTTTCTTGATGTACTGGTTTTGATGATGGAAGAAAAAAAAGAAAACAGATGAGCAAGATAAATGTAAGTCATTAGGCAAGAAATAGAAAACACACAAAGCTACCACAAATCCATGCGGTATGTTAATATTTTATTTATCATGTAATGAAGTAATGTATCTGGATAACATCCAAAAGTCTGAATTACAAGACATCACTGCTTCTGTTGACCTTTTGAAACTCATTGTTCAGTTTGCAGAACTGAATTTAAACGTACAAAAGATTAACCACTCCATTGCAGTTCAAATGATATTGGTATATTGGATTATGATTAGTCTATGAATGCAAAGGTGGCTGACTTTCCTTTTGTTAAATTTTCCTCCCTGACCCCAGTTCCAAACCCTAAATGCTAGTATATTCCTTCTCCTTGTAACACTAGACTTTACTGAAATGATATTCTTGTCAGTTTGAAATTCCAGTTCTGCAGAAGGCTATGTATGCAGATGAACATCTCTTTAAAAACTTGCTTTAGGCATGAAGTAACTGGATGATGGCTTTTAATAATTACATCTATACAATGCAAGCCTATGAATAGCTAGGATTCACTAGATAGTAAGATTCACCTGCATTTTCACAGACTATTACAAACCAAGAGTGAAAAAAGAAGGAAATTTATCAATAATCTAACATTTTCTCTTTTCTCTTTTTATGTTTCTTTTCATTTTTGGCAATCAATTCTAATCCTGGTGAAAGGTGACAGATTGGGAGTCCTGGAGAATTAAGTCATCTCTCAGGACGACAGGTCTACTAGTTATGTAACTTCCCTATGCTGCTTGGCCAATGTATTTCAACCAATATGAAAGCCTTGTCTACATTAGAAAAGATGGTTACTTACCTTCGTAATTGTTGTTCTTCGAGATGTGTTGCTCATGTCCATCCATTCTAGCTGTGTTAGGACCCACATGTGTGGTTACTGGAATTTTTTTCCCTTAGCAGTATCTATAGGGCCAACTCTGGCACCCTCTGGGGTCCCATGATTATGCCATAGTATATGAGGCGCTGCCAGCCCTATGCTCTCTCATTTCCTTCTTGCCGTCAACTCCAAAGACAGGGACGGAGGACGAGTCATGGAATGGATATGTACAACGCATCTCAGAGAACAGTTATGAAGGTAAGTAATCATCTTTTCTTCTTCGAGTGCTTACTCATGTCAATTCCATTTTAGGTGACTCAGCAGGTGACTCACCAGCAGTCCCGTTGGAGAAGGGGTTGGAGTTCATAGATATGCCATCTGTAGCACTGCTCTCCCAAAACTGGCATCCTCCTGAGCCTGCTGAATGATGGCATAATGGGATATAAAGATATGGACTGAGGACCAGGTAGCAGCCTTACAAATGTCTTGTATTGGAACCTGTGCCAGGAAGGCTGCTGCCAAGGCTTGTGCTCTTGGGCTGTGACTATCTCTGTTGGATGTAAGTTTGCCTGCTTGTACCAAAGCCTAATGCAGGAAGACATCCATGAGGAGATCCTTTGAGAGGAAATAGGTATCCCCTTCATCCTTTCTGCCACTGCAGCGAAGGGTTGTGTGCTCCTATGAAAGGGTTTCGTCCTTTCAATATAGGAGGCCAATGCCTGCTGAACAGTGAGGGTATGCCAGTTCCTCACTGGAATCGTGTGGCTTAGGGTAGAATACCGGCATGAATATGTCTTGATTGTTGTGAAAACATAATACTACTTTGGGCAGGAAGGCCAGATGTGCTGCAGATGGACTTTATCCTTCTAGAAAACCATGTACAGCGGTCCTGAGGTGAGTGCTCTTAACTGAGAAACTGCATCCTGAAGTAATCGCTACCAGGAAGGCCACTTTCCAGGAGAGAAGCAATAAGAGGTATGTCACCAGAGATTTGAAGTGGGGGGGAGGGGGTTCCTATAAGCCATGACAGAACTAAGTTCAGGTTCCAGGGAGGCAATTGGTCCTAGACCTTGGGGTAAAGCCTTTCTAGACTTTTAAGAAATCTGGCCATCATGTAATCAGAAAACACCAAACTCCCTTGGATCAAAGGGTGAAAGGCTGAAATGGCTGCCACTTCTAGGCCTTGCCATTTAAGATGTAATAAGTAATCCAGAACTGACTGTATCGAGGCCTGGAGATGCTGGATGCCATGGTTTAATGTCCAGCAGGAAAAGTTTTTCCATTTGGCCAGATAAGATGTTCATGTAGAGGGTTTTTCTGCTGCTCATCAGGACCTGCTGGACTTGAAATGAACATGCCAATTCTTCTGTGTTCAATTACTCAGCCTCCATGCTGTCAGATGTAGGGATCCCAGGTCTGGGTGTAGAAGTTGGCTGTAATTCTGTGGCAGCAGGTCTGGCCAACATGATAGCTTCACCCAGGGAGTGGGGGGGCAGTGGAAAGTTCCAGCTGTGTGCTGAACCACTGTTGTCTTGGTCAAATGGGAACTACTAGGATTACTTCTGCCTTGTCCCTCTTGATCTTGAGCAGAACACTGTGGATCAGAGGTGTTGGTGGGAAGGCGTACATGAGTGCCCATGCCCACAAGAGGAGAAAGGCATCAGAAAGTGATCCTTTGTCACCCCCATGAAGCGAGCAAAACAGGCTGCATTTCTTGTTCAAACTGGATGCGAAGAGGTCCACTTGGGGAGTTCCCCACCTCCAGAAGATCATGCTGGCAATCTGGGGATGGAGCGACCACTTGTGGCGAGGCAAAAAGGATCTGCTGAGCCAATCCACCATGGCATTCTTGGCCACTGATAGGTGGGACAACATGATGTGGAAGTTATTCTGGATGGCAAGGTCCCACAGGTGCATAGCTTCTCGACAAAGGTCTGATGAGCAAGCCCTTCCCTGCTTGTTGATGTAAAACATTGTGCTGATGTTGTCTGTCAGAACTTGGACTACTTTTCCCCGAACAAAGAGGAGGAATGCCTGGCAGGCTAGGCATATTGCCTTGAGCTCCTTGACATTTATATGCAGGCTGTGGTCCATTTGAGACCAGGTCCCTTGGGTGCTGAGGTTGAAGTTGATATGAGCACCCCATCCCAGGTCCAAAGCTTCAGACACCAGGGTAATTGAGGGAACTAGGCCTTTGAAGGACATGCCCTGCATCATCAATAGTGAGTCGGTCCACCATCTGAGGGACAATAGTACATGCGGAAGCAGCATAACCACTTAGTTCAACTTGTGTCTGCTTGGGGAGTACACCGAGGTCAGCCATGATTGCAACGGTCTGAGTCTTAGGTGGGCATGCTGTACCACATGTGTTCATGCTGCTATGTGGCATAGCAGCTGCAGGCAAGTACCTGCCATTGTAAGGGGACAAGAACAGATATCCCTGATGAGGCTGGACTTGGTTTGGAAACAAGACCTGACTAGATGTATGCTGTGGTGTACTTAGTCCTGGGACTTTCCTTTTATCAGCCAGTCATCCAGGTAGGGATAAATTTGTACTCCCTGGTGTCCTCGTGGCCTGAGGTGCGTAAACACCCAACGAGCCTAAGATGGCCCTTGAATCTTTCAATCCATGGAGTCTAGCATCTGTCTGGTCTGAGAAGAGCACAGAGCCATCAAAGGGAAGGTCTTGGATGGACTGCTGTATTTCCTGGGATAGTCCGGAGGATTGCAGCCATGAGTACCTGCTCATGGACACAGCTGAGGCCATGGATCTAGCTGCTAAATCTGCTGCATCCAGTGCTCCCTGTACTGCTGTTCTAGCCACTGTCTTGCCCTCCTCCCAGATGGTGGTAAATCCTGGGAGTGTTCCTGAGGCAGTGCCTTGCAAACCTCAACAGTGCATTCCAGCGACTGAAATTATACCTGCCCAAAAGAGCCTGTTGATTGGCAATTCTAAACTGAAGGCTGGCTGTGGAATAAATATTTTGGCCAAACAAGTCCACCTTTTTAGAGTCTTTATTCTTTGGGGTGGAACTTGGATGGCCCTGTCTATGCCTTTCATTGGCCGCCACACCACAAGGTACCTCTGGGGTGGGTGGTTGAAGAGGTACTCAAACCCTTTGGCCAGAGCATAGGATTTCTTTTCAGCCCTTTTAAATGTTGGCGACAGCAAAGATGGTGTCTGCCACAGGATGTTGACCACCTTGGACAGCCCTTGATGTATGGGCAGAGAGACTCTGGCCATTACTGCTGATGTCAGTATGTCGAAGAGGGTGTCTGATGAGTCCTTGAGTTCTTCCACCTCGAGGCCCAAGTTGGAAGCCCCCCTCTTAAGGAGTTCCTGGTGAGTTATCCAGCAGGACTGAGGGCTCTGCGCTGGTGACTGCCTTGTCCAGGGATGAGGAGGAGGATGGCAGAACTAGCTGATAAGGTAACACTTCTTCCTGCGCTTGAAGAAGATAAATGACCTTCACCAGCAGTGAGGAGTTCCAGCACCCACCAGTTTAACACACAGTTTCTCCCTCTTTCCTGAATTCAATTCAAGAAGTGTTTGTCTAAAAATCATTCTAGGTTATTTCATTAACCCCCATAGCACTGCATTTTATTTGAAGCAAGTATGTTCTGTACAATTATGTACTGAAAAACTCTCGTTGGTTTCACGGTAGCTAAGAAGTGCTTTGGCAATGCAAGTGCTTTTATTTTGTTACTTTGATGCTGCATTTTATTGGTTCAAAGAAATTGTGTTCTGTTAGACTATATATTGAAAGTGCCTACTCACTGGCTTCACTATTCAACAGCAGTACTTTGCATATTTTGTTTCTGTGCTGCAAAATGTGTGTTCCTGTTTCTGTAGTGCTATCTTGGACTACTGCCTACTAATGTCACTTCATGGATTTTAAAATAAATCAGCTAGTTCAAAACAGAATTCCTTTCTCTCCACACATGGATAGCCACCGTGGGTAAGGAGTGGAGAGAGAAGACTGATGATTGAAGGGCTGTAGAGGAAGTAAACAAAATGGCCTGCATTTGTGGGCCAATCCTATTAAATTACACTTATGAGTCCCCTTCCAGTGGATCCTACAGGGTCTCAAGAAGTACCTGGCTCTTGGTCTTGGCATCATCCACGTCAATGTCTTCAGTGGTATTTTTCTTGATCACCAGTTCCAGGGTGCCCTTGAATGAAGTTCACAACATGTCCGCTATTTGTTAGTGGGAAGGTGATGGGCTTCTGGCTCAGTATGGTACTGAGCAGCTCATAATAGGGGCATGTCTTTTTAGTAAGCCTTCTACAGCTCCTTTCCCTGACACTAGCCATTGTCCCTGATGTACCCCTGTGCCTCTATGCCCTTTGCAATTTCCTGGTATACATGTTTTATTCTTGAAGAAATTCCTGTACCTCTACCTTTGCACACATTTTTCCCCCTCAGCCCTGCAATAGGCTGAGGGAAATCTAGGACCCATTTCTGAGAGCAGGCTGCAGCATGAGGGAAAGGTGAAGCTGTGCCTATACAAAAGTATTTGCAAAGGTGGGTGAGCAGGAAAGGAGGCATTTCCAAAATAGGCTGAGGATTAATTTTTCATTTTTTGGTGGGGAGGGGAAGGGTGCCTCCAGTCACTGTAACCCTGGGAAGCAGAGTTTTAAAAAACCATAGTCAGTGCTGTGGAGACAGTTGCATTAGTGCTGGATAACTGATTGTACCATCATATGTACTTCTGCATCCATACAGGCATTGTGCCAGCAAAAAAAAAAAAGAAGCCAGTTGAGTGCTTACGTCACTCAAGGAACTGGTTTAATTTTGCCAGCTAAAATTGAAGATTTTGGCAGCAGGATTTAAAAATGAGAGTGGATGTATTCAAGGTTCTGCTGGCAAAAGGCAAGCTTTGCCAGTAAATTCGGAATATAGACCAGGCTGTAGGTATTGGTTATGGGAGAGAATACTGTTCACATTTCATAGTCATTCAAACCTCAGTCTCTCTGCTGAGACAACGTGCTAGTTGTGGTGGGTATATGTTTAATGCATTTTGGGTTTATTTGGGGTTTTTTTTTGTGGATGTGGTTTAAGACCACAAACTCCTGTAAAATGGGCCACTGGAGAGATTTTGCTAATCTGAATCCCACTTGGGTCACAACCTAGTGATAAAAAAAGCACCATAATCCACTTATTACTGATGGTCTTCTCAGTCATTCAGTCCTCTTTTTTTTTTCCCCATCGATTTCTTAATATTCTCTTACAGAGCTCTGTGACACCTTGTATAACAAAAAATAATTGTAACCATCAGCTATTCTGAAGTACATTTTAATTTTATATTTAATGTTTTCTAGCCTCCATTTTTATTTTGGCAATGCTTAAGGGCCAACTCAGAATGAGGACCTACTGTGCTAAGTACTGTACAAACAGAGTAGCAGGTGGTCCTTCCAGCCATGAAAGTACAATCTAAATAGGCAAAACAGACACAATGCAGGAAGTGGAATAACACACAAACAGAGTGAACAATGTGATGGCAGGAAATGGCATGTTCAGTCCATAATTCTTTTTGGCGGTGTAGGAGATTGGGTTTAGTTAAGAGGGGGATCAGCTAAATTGAAAGAAGAGGGGAGGGAAGGAAAGGCAAGTGAGATGGACAGTGCGAGGGAGAAGAGAGTAAGAGAGGCCAGTGTGGAGCAAAGCTGAGGTGTTACAGTGTGAAAAAGAAGAGGCAGGATAGAAGCAAACAGCCAATCAGCAGAGGGTACAAAGTCCTGTCCAAACTGTACAGCATTTCCTGAGTGTCCAGAAGTCCCTGTTTTGGGTGCCTACCCAGGAGAAGGAAAAATCACATCTCAACCCATGGCCCATGGGTTAAAAGAAGTCTGGTGTTGGTCAATGGTGGCACCAGCATTGCCTGTTGAAGGTTCACCAACAAGGTGGGAAGAGTTGGATATACTAAGTCTAACTGGAGAAAGACTCTCTCACTGTGGTCAGGGATGCCAACTGATACAATATAGTTCTTATTGGTGCAAAGGGACAGTTTCGTCTTCTTGTGGCAAGTTAATAAAGGGCTGTAGTTGACACTGGTTATAAGGTGTGGTGAGACTAGCCTGTATGATTCTCTGCTAGGGACAACCACAAACAGTGGGACTGAAAGGCCATCCCAGTGTCAGAAGTTTGCCCACCTCAAGCCTGGCAGTACCAGGCCAAGAGGATTTCTGGTAGCCAGTGTCTTAACTGACCCGTAGAAGACCACTGGTCAGAGCAAACAATCAGATGTAAAGCAGTGACCTGCACAGCCCAAGAAGCCCCATATCCTAAAATCAGCAAAAATGAATGTATCCAGTTTCTTGGGTAAAGGTATGGAAGTAGCTGATGTGATGGTAAGGAGACAATGTTCTATGTACAGGAAAAATGAAGGATGGGAAACACAGAAAAGGAGATGAATTTAGATTGTAAACTCTCCTATGCAGGTCACAAAAGGGGGCATAATGGAGTTTGGGTGGCAGGGAGAGGAGAGCTGAGGAAGATTGTATTTGAAGTTAGAGTACGCGCTAGACTGATGGCTGTATGAATTCAAGTTACAACCTTCATCACGTTTGTGATATCAGCAAGGATGTGATGGAAGAGAGTTTCCATCAAAATCTGCAGATGCTAGTGGACACAGCAACCCTTCAACAGCTGCTTGTGGTGCTGGGTGATCTGAATCCATACACGTGCAAAAATAGAAAGGAGTACGAAATGTATTAGGGAAAATGCAGTCTAGACTCCACGAATAAGGAAGGGAAAGCACTGCTGGATGTGAATTGCCAAACAATGGATAGCTGAATCATAGTTCCAGAAGAAGGTGAGTCATTTTGTTGTGTATATCATTTGTGGAAACAAAAGCCAGATGGATATGATGTTAATGAGGAAACCTCAGTGGAGTTGAATTACAGACTATCAAGATACTGTGATAGAGGGTTGCCCTGACTGCCTGGGAGCAGGTGTTGAGGGACATTGGCTGGACCGGGCAACACAACAGGCAGGTTGAGAACCACTAGTTTAAAGCCATATGGCAAGACCAGGAATTCCCTAGGACTGGTGCAAGTCTAACTTGGTCCCAATACATAACAAGGGAAGCATCGATGAATGTGGAAACTACTGAGGAATAAAACTATTGGGATGAAGATTCTGAAATGTATCCTGCATCCTAGGATTAGAAGAGTGGTGGAACCCCTCCTTGAACGAGAACAGTTTGGCTTTAGGAAAGGATGAGGGAGACCACACATGCCAGGTTTGTAATTCCTCAAGGGGTAAAGAGTTGGCTAGAGTACCAAAAGGAGAGCTTCTGGGCTTTTATAGACCTAGAAAAGGCATAAGATGAAGTGGACAAAAGGACACTTACCAGTGCTGAGGAAATTTGGAGTGTCTGAGGATTTAATAACAAGGTGAATGCCATATCCGTAGATTACCTAACACAGTGTTCCAAACATGTTTGGAACAACATGTCCCTTTTAAGGTGAAAGTCAGACTGGAACAGAGGTCAACCTTAAATCCACTGCTGTTTATCATCTTGATGGGGCGATGTCAGCAGGAAGATCGCAATAGGAAATAGTGAGAAGCTGCTATATGCAGATATAGCAATAAGGGCATCATCAGAAAAAGACCTAGAGGAAATAGTAAACCAGTGGTATGACCAGCTACCTGGCACAGGATGAAAATGAGCATGACTAAGATGAGGTCATATGGGTCAATAGAAATACCACAGGAAACTGGATCTAGAGATTAATGGAATGAGGCTAAACCAGATTGACCAGTTCAAGTATCTTGGTGACTGGATTAAAGAAGATGGCAAGCTTGAATGTGAGGTACAGTCCATATTGGGGAATGATGAAAAACATCTCAGGGATTGTATGTAACAAGTGTATGCCACTGATACTAAAAGTTCAACTGTATATAACCCTGGTGCACCCTACAATGCTGTATGTGCAGCAGCATGGGCAATAAAGAGACTGCAGGTTCAATGCCTATAGGTGTTTGAGATAAGATGTTGTCTTGTGACTTCAATCACCCTGAGATCTGCTGAGAGAGCAATACAGCAGAGCAGAGATAATCCAGGAAGATTTTGGAGAGCGTTGCGGACAACTTTTTGGTGCAAGTGCTGGAGGAACCTACAATGGGGCTGTGCTCCTCTTGACCTGCTTCTCACAAACCAGGAAGCAATGGTAGGGGAAGTAGAAATGGGTGGTACTCTGGGCAGCACAAACCATGAGATGGTCGAGTTCAGGATCCTGGCAAAAGGAAGAAAGGAGAACAGCAGAATAAGGATCCTTGAAACTATAGAAAGGAGGGACAAACATGCCAAGGGACCCTGCTCTTCCCCTGCCCATCACATTCTTTGCACCTGACAAGATAAAAGGAAACAGCACTTTGTGGGAGGAGTCCTGACTCGAAAAGTTTTGTCAGTAAACTTGCTGGAAGCATTTGGTAAGAAATTTTGCTTGAATCTAATGCAGTTTATTAGGCACTAGAAAGCATTTTATCTTTATTTTTCATGTAACTACTTCTGAATTCTCATTACTATCTCTTTGTAGTTAAACTTGTTTTATTGTTTTATCTAATCCAGTGTGTTTAAATTGAAGGGTCTGAGTAACTTGATTTAAGATGATAAGCCAGTATATTATTCCCTTACAGGAATAACAGACTTGAAATTCTTAAGGTCTAGGAGAGGACTGTGCAGTGCAGGACATACGTTTCTGAGGGAAATTCATGATTGGGGATGTGTTGGTGGTTACCCTGCAGTATAGCCGAGGCTGGTGAGAGCCAGGGTGTAACTGGCAGGCAGCAGATACACACATGTGGCTTGCAAACTAGAAGGCTGTTTGAGTGGCCCAGGTAGGAGTTTCTTTAGCAAGGCATGGTAAGCCATCCCAGGTAGCAAGGGTAGGGATGATATAGTCTCTCACTGGTCTGTAGTGTATCCCAATATGTCAATGGAACATTGAACTACACAAAAGTATATCTCAGGAGCTTCTGGTCAATCACGGGATTGATGGGCTGGACAACAGTGCAAGGAGACAACAAGGTGAAGATAGGGTATGGAAGGCCAGGGACAAGAATAGGCAAACTGAGTGTTTCTAAACTATTTTACAAATGAAATGGACTGTGTTCTGAGCAGCCACATGACCATGGAGCCCCACTTCTGTGTGGACTTATCTGTGGAGCTGGGATGAGCATGGATTGGAACTTCGATGTCTGCAAAGATTGGCCCCAGTCTGCCCTGAACAGCCAACAAGGAGATGGAGAACAGGAAGAGACAGGGGGATAGACCTAATCCTGGGTCTCTGCTCTCTGTGAGGTGGCTTGCCTTATACACTTATACATCCTTCCAAAGAACAGCACAATACAGTAGAGATTTCCCATGCTGAAGAAACTGGAGAGAATTCAGCATCTCAGGCCAGTAAGATGGAGGCTACCATCTTGGTTTATAAGAGGGATATTACAAATATTTGGGCAGGTTCTTAGCCTATGATTCTATCTTTGGCTTTAGTTTTGGGCAGATGAAGCACCATTAAGCTTGTCCAAAGTCCCCATTCTTTGCCCCCTCTCTCTCTCTCATAAGCACACTGTTCAAACAGTGGGTGGGGGGAAAAATACAAACTGGCATCTCACAGTAGCACTCTTGTGTGGGTTAAATTTATAATCCTAGCTGCATCTCTGGTGTGGGCAGATGCAATGCCATCACACTTGTCTATCCCTTCTGTAACCCCATTCCCCACTACTCTTCCCCTGCTCATGTTGTTAGAAATGGCAGACACGCATTGAAAATAAAAAGCAAATTGTCAGTTTAGAGCAGACGCATGCAGTACTGTTTTTAACAGCAACAAAAAAAAAGCATTAATGTGAAAGTTAAAAAGTGTGTGGCCATATCCTGGTCAAACTGTAAATTGCCAAAAACAGTGCATAGAGGCACTCACTGCCTCTTATACCACCTGCATGTCAAGGCATCCTTCCATTAAAACTGGCTTTTTACTGAACTGATTTTTGTCCATTAAATAAACAGTAATAAAATAGAATTTTTTAAACTTAGTATAAATTCTAGGTGGTCTCTGAGATCGCTTGATAAGGCAAGCCTCCTCTGCCACTACTGTAACTTGCTGTCCCTATCCAGTCAGTTATCAGTTCATCTATCAGAAGATGGAGAAAGATTTCTCTGGCGTAGGTGTACGGTCTCCACCTCAATGCCTGAAATAATTAGTCTGTCTCCCATTCTTGTATCTGAAGCAGTACAATATCTTGTAAGGTTGCAGCAGACTGGAAAAGATTCAACATAACCATAATTGCTGCTATATTTGCTCCAATTGTCCCCATCCCCAAAAAAGTCTTGGATAGTTGCATAATAAAAATAACTCACCATTTCTTCTCCTCTCAAAAGACAGAAATTTGATGGCAGAATGAAAAAGCAATGGGAACATAATTTTTTTTAAAATAAAGATTCATTTGCAACTATGTAGACAACGAACAAAACTATGAATTCAAGGGCACTCACCATTTTTTTTCCTTTGTCAGAAACAAGTGCAACAGTCATAGATTCAAGGTACAGCCCAGTAACTGAAAGACCACTCAGTCTCAGTATTAGGCTGCTGAATTAGTGGGCAAAGCAACAGAGAAGCAGAGATGACTTGATGATGGGAAATATATAAGGAATACTCCAGGTGATCAGAAATGCACATGAAATTGGAGAACTGAAAGAAGGAAAAGGAGCTGTTAGAGTATCTCCACCATCCCTATGAAATGAGAGACAGGTCTGAAAGACTACTGTAGACCATGGTCCTGTGGAGTCATTTCCACATTACCATGTACAGCACTACAAAAAATGCAGAACAATTCCCATAGGTGCCAGTCAATGAGTCATGGACCACCAAACAATCAACAGTATCAGCTTCATTATACACTTGATTGACTATACCAGAAAGAGAAAAGACAGACTAATTATTTGTACCATCCTTTTAGGTGACAAGGTATTATATTCTGTCTGTACATACTTTCATCAAGTTAAGGCAGCTGATATGCTCACTTTTTTGGCATCAATGAACTTCAATAACATAGAAGGATTCTTTATTTCATGCATAAACACAGTGTATTGCGACAAGCCATTGATCTGGAACCTGGGTCTGCTGGCTCCTGGGCGGCCACCATAGCCACACTGTGACCTCACCGCTTTGAAGTGTGGAACATCAGCCTATGAGCTGTAAAGGTTCAAGCACCAATAGATGTCCTGATAGAGTCTACTGTATTCTCTGACCAGTCTTTAAGGTATAAGGGAAATACCTGGAGGCTGTCTGTGCAATTAGATGGATCCCTGACTTGAGACTGCAAACAAATCTTGTTGCATCCTCCTGATGCCTTGCTCGTGGTGCGTCCATCCCTGTTCTTGATACTTGGTCTCACTCCTGGTCCTGGTTTCTGGTCTCCTGTTCTACTTCTGATGCCTCACTCTACCTCAGTTCCTAGTCACATGCTCCACTCCTGACTTCTTGCTCTGTCTCTGTTCCATTAACCCTACTTTGAGTGACTCACTTGACTTAGATTGAGTATGGCTCATTGACTTCAACTCAGGCCTGATCCTATGGTGGGACACTGGGGTGGACTGCTACTTCTGGTCTTGATCCTCTAGACTGAACTTGGGATACTTTCTTGAGTCCCCTGCAGCCCAGGCCCTGGTCTTGACCCATGCCCCTATAGCCAGGGTCATGACAGGCATTTGCATACAAGTCAACAGCTTGAATCACAGGTTAGAAAGGACCACAAAGTTCATCTTTAGAAAGGACCACCCCCCAGCCAAGATGCATGATTTGTTATGTATAAACCATCGAAGCGGACAGCTATCGAGTCTCCTTTTGAAAGCCTCCAGTGAAGAAACTTCCAAAACTCCTGAGGAATCTGTTCCATTATCCTACTGTTCTTACAGCTAGGAGATTTCAATTAAATCTGCTATGCTCTACTTTGAACCCCATTGGCTCTTGTCCTGCCCTCTGTGGCAAGAGAGAATAACTTTTCTCCATCTTCTTTTATGGCAACCTTCCAATAGCTGAAGACTGCTATCATGTTCCCCTGCTCCTTTAATCTTCTCCTTTCCAAACTAAACATACCCAGTTCCTTCCTTCTTTGCTCATATGGCTTATATTCCATCCCTTTGATCATCTTTGTCACTTGCCTCTGGATCCTTTCCAGTTTCTCCACATCTTTTCTATACATTGGTGATCAAAATTGAACATAGTACTCCAACTGAAGCCTAACCGGAGCCTAGTAGAGCGGTACTATCGCCTCCCATGACTTACATGCTATCCTCTGTTAAGGAAATCTAAAACTGATTTTTACTCTTTTTTTTTTTGCAACAGCATCACATTGCTGACTCATGCTGAGTTTGTGATCCACCACAACTTCCAGATACTTCTGACCAGTGCTCCTGCCAAGGTGGTTTTCCCCCATTATGTATTTGTTCATTTGTTTTTTCTTCCCTAAACGTAGTACCTTACATTCATCTTCTGAATTTCATTTTGTTGTCAATAGCTCAGGTCCCTGATTTGCCAAGATCCCTTTGAATTTTAGCTCTATCCTCCAAAGTATTGGCAACTCCCCCTATATTTGTGTCATCTGCAGACTTGATCAGTATGCTCTGTATATCTACCTCCATGTCATTAATAAAGATGTTACATAACACTGTCCCAGAAGAAATCCCTGGGGAACCCCACTTGAGACCTCCCTCCAATATGATGTCATTCCATTAATAGTTACTCTTTGTTTGCAGTTGCTTAATCAATTATGTATCCATTTAATGGTAGTTCTGCCAGGCCCACATATCTCTGGTTTACTTGTCAGAATGTCATGTAGGACTGTTACAAAAGCCTGGTTGAAGTCCAAGTATATCATGTCCTCCGTATTTCCCCCTAGCGACCAAATCAGTTGCCCTGTCAGAGAAGGAAATCAAGCTGTTTTGGCATGATTTCCTCTTGGTAAATCCATGCTGGCTGCTAGCGATTATCTCTTCATTCAATTCGTGCATACTTAGAGGATGTTTTATACATTGCTCTAGTAGCTTCCGAGGTATCAAAGTTGGGCTGACTGGTCTATAGTTCCCCAGCTTCTCCTTTTTTAAAGATGGGCACTATGTTAGCCTTCTCCAGTCTTCTGGGACCTCTCCTGTCATCTGTGAGTTTTTAAATATTGTTGCCCGGGACTCTGGTTTCTTCAGCTAATTCCTTCAGTACTCCCAAGTGAATAGCATATGGCCCCACTGATTTAAATTCATTTAAATTTGGTTAGAAGATCTCTGACATGTTTTTTACTTATCACAATCTGCGTCCCTTCCCATTTATTGTCCATGGTCACTTCACTAATTGTCAAGTCACGTGTTATTTTGTTTGAGAATACTGAAGCAAAGTAGGCACTGGGCAGCTCTGCCTTCTTATCTTCTGTTACCAACTCCTCCGTTGAGCAGCAGACCCATGCTGTTCTTGATCTTTCTTTTTTATCTGACATATTTGAAGAATCCTTTCTTGTTGTCTCTAACATTTCTTAACAGCTCCAAATCATTCTTTGCCTTGGTTTTCCTGATTTATTTATTTTTTGGTCCCTACACACTAACACTATCCCATATCTACTTCCTTGGTGACATGCCCCTCTTTCCTTTTCCTGTATGTATCCTTTTTGGTCTTTAGATGGCTAAAAAGCTACTTATGCAGCCACTTTGGCCTCCTGTGGCTCTTTTTATCTTTCCTCTGTGACAGAATAGTTAGATGTTGAGCCTCTAATATTACATCTTTTAAGATCTGCCAGCCCCTTTAACTCCTTTTCTTCCTAACTGATCTTTCCCTGGGACCTTGACTACTTTTTTCTTTGAGTCCATTGAAATCACCTTTTCTGAAATTGTGTCCCTGTTTTGCTGTTCTACTGTCCTCCTTTCCATAAGATCTTGAATCATGACCACTTCCTCCCAAGTTCCTGATCACCTTCACATTTGCAACTAATTCATCCTCGTTGGTCAAAACCAGATCCAAAATGGACAACCCCTTATTTGTTTCCTCAGCTTTCTGAAATGCACCATGCAACAGACCAAATATACAAGAGCCACTGTCATTCCTTCCAACATTTGTTGGAGCAGTTCTCATGGCAGTAAGAGGTTCGTTTGTTGGTTGTCTGTATGTGCCCCCCATTCATAATTGTCAGCCATCCAGCTGATAGCAAATGACTCCCTTTTAACTTCACTTCTATTATGAAGCACACAGCATGCCCCCATTGCATGTATAGCATTAAACATGCTATAGTCCATAAAGAGCACCATCTTGTTTTAGTTGGTTAAAGGCACGCTCCACTATCATCCTGTACTTGGGTAGAGTGTAGTTAAATTGCTCCTGAGCACTCTGAGCATCTCCCTGGAATGTCCAGCCCCTGTTTCACTGCACATCCACAGAATGAGCAGCTACTCCCAAAGGAACAGGATACACCAGTTTCACTTCAGTGTCTTACAGCCAGGCATGGCTGTGATCTTATGTTCGTGAGACAAATCACACTGTCCTCTTGCCCCCTCAGTGGAAACATTGTGTGTGTCTCTTTGCAAACTCAGATATATCAAAACACTCCTTTGATATTTATATATAAACAGTACACCCCCTGCTGATTGTTCCTCACTGTGACCTCCCTCTGTTTTCGACCTTGCAGTCTTTTGTTCAGAATATGATTCTGCATGCAGATAGGCTTACATTGTGAGAAACACAATACTCACCTGACCAGATAAAGATAAAAATCTCCTATCCCTTGCCTGAACAGAATCGGTTCAAGGCCTGTCACCTCCTAGTGACCGCTTTTAACTTCAAGGCTTTAAGAATATAACTTCTTAAATAGTACCTGTACATACATTTTACAATGAGTAAGACGATCAGTGCTTTACTGGCTGCAGGTAGATCTCACATGCCACCTTTTGGCATACTATTCTATAGACATCAGACCCAGGGGATGCCTGTAAACCTATTGCACCCCCTGTGCCCTCTGCCAGTTGGCACTAAGAGGTTCCTGGGTCACAACAACACAGCTGTAATTGCCTTGCAAACTTCAGTGAACACTGTGCCATGTGTGCCTAGACTTTTCCAACCCCAGACTAGTTGCCAACAGATCTGAAGTTGCCAGTTTCTACAGGGTGATAACATGCTGCTGGACTGTTATTAGCTCTCTCATCTGGGTGCTCTTCCATTCATGTTCTGCGGCAAGCTCCTCACACAGCCCCATGAATGTGTCTTTCTTCATGCAAAAGTTCTGGACCCACTCTTGGTCACTCTGTTTGCATCACAGTGTGGTTCTCCCCACGGATGTGTGCTTGTGTTCTTGGCCCAGAAACCATAGTCTGCCTCAGGGTCATCTACCATTTGAAATAGCATCAGCTTGGTCCTTGCCTCCACATCATGTGGTCTTGTTCAGCTATTATGCTAGTCCTAACTCCAATCTGATACTTTAGTCATCTCCAGTCCCAAAACAGCATTTGAAACACTGGCCATGTCCTGACAACAGCTTCTGCAAATAAAATCCCTGCCTCCATAAAGAGCAGCAGCTCTTGTTCCTGATAATTAGAGACTGACTGATCCATAACTTCAGCACATAACAGTGTACCAGTTTAGCTACTGCCAGGCGAAAAATGTCAGGGGCCCTAGATCATTTCCTCCCGCCAACCTAAAAATGAACAGAAAAATTGCCTCTCAACACCCTCCGAATGCAAGCTGAGTGTTGCAGTGAGTTATGGTACCATGAGAATTCGGATTCAAGCCCAGATACCTGTATTGCGTGTCATGTGAACATAGAGCTCCAGTACAGATGTAGGGTATGATAGCAGCATTTGACCATTGACAATACTGTTATACAGTAGCAGGGTAGGCTACCATCCATCAGCAAGCATGAGATTACTTACCCTCTTGGTAGCATGCAGTTACGACAAGACCAAAAAATCAATCCTTTCCCCTCTGCAAACAGCAGAGAGGGAAGAGTGAGAGAGAATCTGCTCTATATCCCTCACAATGCTCACACACTTTTTCTCACAGCAGGAAAGAAAAGAAAAAAAAAAAAGGTGAGGAGCTAATCAGTCATTGACTAAAGAAAGGAGATGTAACATCAACAGAAAAAAATCAGAACACAGTGCCTGGTTGTCATGTCATGATTATTTTGTGACTCCAGTTTGATCCCGTTCAATAATGAACTGCCTATTTATCTCTCAAAGGCTGAGAATCAATGGATTTGAGATTGGTTTTAGAATTTTAGGTTTTATATTTATATTAGAAGCTATTTACATTAGGAGCTATTAGGAGTCTTAAGTGTTCTGATGGCACAGTGGTTTAAATGCATTTATTATTAAATCTTTTAATTACAAAAGCAGTATTTTCCTAGAAGCTATTGACTTTTTTGGTTATGATGGGGGGAGAGAGAAGGGAGCTGGGATGTTCATTATTTTTTTGGCTTTCAAATGAAAAACTGTATATTGCTGCATGAGACCACCCTAGGAGCCCCTTCTCTTTTCTCCATCTTCCCTAGCATAGGGAGCAGAAGAGTAGCCTGGAGCTGCTGCCAGTGACTGCAGGGAGATGAACAGGCCATGTTGGCTCCTTCTCTTAGAAGACATTGCCAGGAGCTACTTCCATCCCCCTTCCACATGGAGCAGAGAAGACAGGAATCAGGAGCAAGCTTTTATACACTTTTGACCAGTCTGATTTTCTGTCTGTCTTCATTTTATTTGCTCAGATTGAGTTTTAGCACATTTTATAGGGTGGGCATGGTGAAAGAAGGTTGGTTCAGGGAAATGTGATCAACAAGCTCTGTACTTTTGAGATGTTGGCTACTATTTTTTTTTCTTTGTCTTCTCTGTTTGGATTGCAAGCTCTTAAGTTTAGAACAAGGATTGCCTTTTGTTCTGTACTCTAACATAATAATAGATCTCCAATCCTGACTGGGGCTTCTAGGCAATACTGAAATACATATAAATAACAATAATTGTACATATGAATATGTACTCTAAGAGAGCCATTCTTCACTATGCCTGGTAGAAGTAAAACAAATTTTCACAAGCTTCTCCGCTGTATATTGTTTTATAGTGCAAACCAGTAAATGAGAACAGGGAATTTCTTATAAAGTGAAGTTGATCTGTAATATCCTCTCCAGAATGTATATTTCAATTGCACTGAAAAAGAGATCAAAAGAAATAATATCAAACAGAATATAATCTGAAAATCTACCATAATATATTCTTACAATTCTAAAACATCATATTTCAATAGGCTGCAAGCAACAGCAGGCATAAACAAATGCAAATTGTGTTCCATATTGTCAAAATTATTCCAGGAACAGCAAATTCTTAGACATATGTGATGATTTAATTAGTTTGTGCACCATACGTTAAAACATCTGACACGTTCTCAGGAATGTTTGCATTTTGAAGTTACAGAGAATTATTATTTTTTCTATAACGTAGGCACATAGATCTAACATTACAACAGAAATGAAGATCTGGCTATAAGTGAAGTTATTTTCTACCAAGATGAACCATGGAACAATATGTAATGAGTACACAGACAGCAAAGCTAAGGACTGTTAAGTAGATAGCCCAAGTAAAAGGACCGTGCTTCAAGGAAAATACTCTGAAACATGGTGGGGTTGAATCCTTGGTCCCTCTGTGTCTCAGGACCATCATGCCCACAGAGTGTGCTACTGTAGGATATGAGATAGAATTGTGGATGTGGCTTGCTGCTCCCTATTAGCATGTGGTTTAAACCTTGTGGATTCAGCGTGTGAACCCACTTAGGCTGGGTCTACGCTGACGGCGGCAAATTTGTTGCCATCAGATCAATTGCTCAGGATCGACTGAGCGGTCTGTATATGTCCAGCAAGCGACACAGGAAAACCACCCCGGTAAGTGGCGTAGCGCTGCATCGAAGGGAACAGCGTTCCCTTTGATGCAGCGCAGTGTGGACGGCGCGCAGAGGAGACGCTGCAAAGTCGACGGGAGATACGCAAGTGATTTACGTCACTTGCATATCTCCCGTCGACTGCTGCCGAATCGCAAAGGTAAGTGTAGACCGGGCCTTAGCCATACTCTCCAAATATTCATGTTTTTGCTCCAGAGGAAAGTGTGAAAAGGCATCACGAAGGTCTGGTAGAAGGGCAGGCTCCTGAGTCAAATGGCAATGATATACATTTTCACTCCATGTAAGCCTTACATGAGTATGGATGAGTATTTAGCGTTTGGCCCAATGTTTGTATTCTCAGCATATGTCAGAGAACTATGGTTGCATTTTGTAATAGAAAAAATCACTGGAAAAGGTAAGCTAGGATTCCTTCTCAGCTATTTGATTCCTAATGGTAAAACTAATTGAAGTGGAGCTATTAACATCAGAGTTTTGTTTGTAGCTTGTGCTTTTAATACATGGCAATTATGTTTAATGCTCTGCTGAGCATTTTTGTTGCTATTGTTTTCTTTTGTATTAATTAAATATAAGGAATTTTTAAAAAAATGAAAGCTGGTTACATTTTATCTGATTATCTACAATGTATTTTGATCATTGTTCTTTACTTTGATGATGTCCAAATAGGCAACTTTATCCATACACATTCATTGTTGTTTTCTCCCCCTTAAATAATAGTTGTGTTAAAAATTTGCAGTTCCCAGAATTGTTTCTCAGCTGTAAGACAACTCTGTGAACTGTTTCTTTATCAACGTATTAGAAAGTAATGTTCCTCTATTGACTGGTTTTCTTTATTCCATTGCTTACACCAGTAGGCTATTGCCAGTTCCTACACATTCTACCTGGAACTATGTATCCACCATTCTATTATGTGTCCTACACATTTCAGCTTAATCAACAGTAAATGTGATGTTTTCTACGTTTCATTAAGTATGTCATGCTTGTTAGGGATGGGACCTTGTATTTATGGTTTTTAGGGAGGCAGGAAGTTGGTTACTGTTGTTTTGGAGACATTCCCCAGTTGCGCAGCTCAATCACTGTTCCTCCTCAGAGCTGAATACTCATGCAAAACTCAAGAACTGCTTCAGTTCTTTGTTCTTATGCCATATCCTTTTGGCTCCCAATGAGCTATGTTTGATCATTTCTGTCGTCTTGATCTCCTTTTCAACTGGCTTTTGTCCTGTTTGTGGTCACTCTTCCCCATAACGAGCACTGGTAAGTATAAACTTTTCTGAAGCTAAAGGATACTTTTCTGATATGCATATATTTTCTTTTTTAACTAATGCAGAAATGCCTGTCACAAAACATCTGCATAATGAAATTTCATGTTCAGTCCACAATTAAAAAAAGTAAATACCTGGTAAAATTCAGTCAAGAAACAGAAGAAATGAACTGAAGACATTTTATAAAAATGCATCAGTATGGAATACGAGTTTTGATCCATCATCCGATGAGCTGGTTAGGCTATTTCCAAATATTATTTTTGCCTTTTTGAATTTTGTGCTGGGTGATCTTTGTTTATATGTATGATCTACTATGACTTTGTATAAACTTCAATAAGCTTTCATGTCAGTTAATACACATTCATCAAGACTTTCAGACATATGGCCTGTCATGTATTACTTTCAGATCTCAAAACAGATTGAAGCCCAACATACTGCTTTTTTTTCATGTCCTGCACAATACCATTTGCTGTAGTATGTGACCCAAGAATTTAGATGTTCTGAGTCAGTCCAGGGAGGATTAAGGCAGGAGCTTTATGTTCTAGGTTAGTGGTGAAAGAGGGAAATGATACAGATAGTGGGCAACAGCTGACATATTATGCAGCTGATATAAACTGGTCACCCACAAGACTAATTCTATGTTCATGGTATCCATCCATTGTTCAGTTATGACTTTTTATGTGATTCATGGAAAATCTAGGAAGATGGGTAAGGCAGCATCTGGGAGTCACAGGGGTCTGATTTGGGTTGATTTGCCACTTGGATGGGTTTACCTGCACTAGCTTTAATCTAGCTAGCACACTAAAAATAGCAGTGAAGATGTAGTGACATGGGCTAAAGAGCAGGCTAACAATGTATGAATGTAGCATGTATATACCCAAAGGGATTGGACAGTCTGCACTGGTGCATGTGCTGCCACATCTCCACTGCTATTTTTAGCCATGCAAGCAAGATTAAATCTAGCACAGATATGCCTATCCAAACTGCAAATAACACCTTTGATTGAAGTGTAGACATAGCTTTGGGCAGCACAAATAGCTTACACTGCTGTCTGTGGAATCCAAGGTTTCGTTTTTTTAAATTTGGGGGGGAGGAGAGAATGTCCAAAATTTTTGTGGATATAGGCCTAGTATAATCTTAATTGACCCCTGTGAATCACAAGCAATTTATAACAGCTTGCAGCAACAGACTCAATTAATTTGTCAGGATACTAGAATAGAACCAATTAACTGTTAGCCTTAAATGATTCCATTTAACACGGATGATGATGACAATAAAGCTTTAGAATTACTAAATCTGATTTCTTTCTGCAGAAGAAACAATACCACATGAACTTCTCTTCAAATAATATCTTGTTAGATAAAAACTGGATTCTGTAATGCATAACTTTAAGAACATTCTTGCAATCCAGAAGCTGGAGACTAGTTTTATTGTGTAAAACATCAATAACATTTTTTAAGTATAAATAATTCTTACAAATAAATCCATGCAGTAATTCATTCAAAAAAAGAAACAAAGAACTGATGAAGAAACCATAGGGCCAATCCAACATAAATAGGATCCCCTGTACACACTGAATTGGTCTACCACACAGACCACAACATCATGAAAACTATATTAAGCTTTGCTATCGCTGAACGGGCTCTGGGAATTTATTGTTTATTACTAAAAAGAGAACAGATGCCTTCTTCCAATTTTTCTCCAAGATCCTTGTTGACAAGTGGGTGCCAACACTGATGCTAAATTTCTCCAATTAAATCTATGAACTCTGCTAATGAATTTTGAAAAAGGAATAAAAAAATAAGTTGGGTGCTACAAGAGTTTAGTGTGGATGAAACAAAACCTATCTTATTATTTAGATGAGGAATTTTTTAAATAAAAACTTTAAATAATTTTGCACAAGTTAAGGCAACATGAATATTTATACTTTTCCTATTGTTTTGTTTTCAAGTGACTCCTGAAAAGCTTTGCTAATTCCCTACTGCTCACATCTGGCTTCCAGTGTTTGAAGAGTTTCAGTACCCCAGTGCAGTTTAATGTAAAAGTAATCATACTTTAAAAATAAAAAGATTTAAGGACAATAAATATAGAAACACAAAGTCATTATGAAAATGTAAATAATCTTTGTGCAAGTGATCAGAAATTCAGGAATATAGTAGAACTTCAGAGATATGAACACCAGAGTTATGAACTGACTGGTTCCACCACACACCTCATTTGGAACTGGAAGTACACAATCAGGCAGCAGCAGAGACAAACAAACAAAAAAGCAAATACAGGACAGTACAGTACTGTGTTAAATGTAAACTACAAACAAAGAAAAAGTTTTTAAAAAAATTGACAAGGTAAGGAAACTGTTTCAGAGCTTGTTTCATTTAAATTAAGATGGTTAAAAGCAGCATTTTTCTTCTGCATAGCAACGTTTCAAAGCTGTATTTAGTTAATGTTCAGTTGTAAACTTTTGAAAAAAACACCCTGACATTTTGTTCAGTTACATAAAACCTCCATTCCTGAGGTGTTCATAACTCTGAGGTTCTACTGAATCATTTTTTTTTTACTGAAGTACACTTACTCGTCCTTTATTAAACCTAATTCAATAAGTTGTATTACCTCACACTTAATGAGCCAGATTCACAGGTAATATATAAAGGGTTGTAGGAGAAGAACAAACTACACATTGGTAACTAAGTGTGAATCTAGAGGAGGCTACACAGATGCTGCTGCAGGGTGAGGGAGCTGGAAGAAGGTGGAAGGTATACAGAGTTAAGAATCTTAAATTTTCTTGTCCTTGAATTTGGCCCACTGATTTTCAATCACTCAGAAAATCTCTGGTTGTCTTTGTGGACAAACTAGGAAGACCCAGGTGTGGGGTGGGCAGGGGGAGGAGTAGGAAGGAGGGAGAGAGATTCAAAAGTTACAAATGGTAGTTAGGCACTCAACTTCCATTCCTTCCCCAATCTTATCTTGTCTTCTCTCAGATAGAACGTAAAGAGAAGCTGTCTAATTGTAGGAGCCCAGTTTCTCTTACTGGGAAATCCTAGCCCCTTTCTTATTTTCTTTTCACTATCCGGGAAGACAGGGCCATCCAAAGTCCACTGATGTCAAATGGTGTCTTTTCCTTTACCACAGAAAGCTTTCGATCAGGCTCCTAGGACACTTCACCTGAAGTCACCTGTTTGACTTGGTGTCCAACTCTGAGCTGAACTCTAGGATAGTAGCTCCAGTTTTAAAAGAAGCTTACAGCCAGCATCTCTATTTCTCCAATAATCCCATATAGTTATTTACAGGTTTTGCTTCACGTGGCTGGGACTCTCTTATATCACAAAGACAATGTTAAGTATTTTAGTTTATATCATGGTCATTTATATTACTTTTTAGGTACAGCTCCCTCCTACAATAATATTTTGGCACACAGTTATGCTTATCTTCTTGCTGGCAAATCCTTTCTCATTCCTAGCTATATGCCAAATGTACTATCTTCAGGATACAACTGTTCTGTGCTAAGCAATGGGAGATCTGAAATTAAATTGAAACTGCTTGCCTACAGGCTTGACCTTATTGTTTTCAGTTAAGATCAATCTGCTATACATAGTTCTTTCATGTCCGTAGTTACAATATATCCAATAACCTCATATTGTGCCTCTGTGAATTGTGAAGGAGGGAGGTGGCTTTGGGAGTCAGCAGATGATTTCTATGCTGAGACTGCTACAGAAAGAAAATAGAAAAAAATCAGTCATCAGATCTGATATTTACAGCAGGAGAGAGACACAGAAACATGATTAGCTAATAGCATGAGTTGCTACACACTTTAAGCCATATGCTACCTCTACTTGGATTTTCTCACATAAGAACTACAGAGCTCTGTATCTACTTCTGATGTTTCCTTGGAATTGTTCTATCATGGCATGAGACAGGGTTTACCACCTGTGGAATTGGCAGAAGGTTTCATCTCTCAAACTGCAAAGATACTCCAAGATATTCATTGAACAGGGTTAAACCAGAGGGCCAAGAACATTTGTGTGAATGCTTGGCACAGCTACCTGGGTTATATCTTTTCACTGCCTCCACTCCCCCCCATCTCCCTTTTGTACAGAAAACTTTCTCTCAGCATAACTATAACTTCTGAGTTAGGAGCTCTGACGTATTTTTTTGCTACTCTCTGATCTACATGGTTGAGAATGAGTTGCTATTATATTTACTGCCTGATAAACAAATGAGTGGCCTGTTTTCAGTTTGTAATCAAGAGGGAAGAAGGCAGATCTGGAGAGCTATTCTGAATAACTGGATATACATTTTTTCTGTGAAAAGAGCTGAAGCTGGAGAGACTCAACTTGAATTCCAAGAAGACGTCAGGTCACTGACAGTAACCCCTGAATGCAGCATTTTTTCCCAGTAGGACTGGGATGAAGCATGAGCTTCTGATGAAGGATGAAGCTAGACCATACAATATTGCAAAGATGTCATCAGCTTTGGCTGGTTTTAGCATTGAGCTTGTTTTAGACTTTTATTTTAACACTCTGAACCACTCTCTACTAATTTCTTTTTCAAAATTACCGTAGGTTGTTGTAGGAAATAGGAAGCTTCTATTCTCCCTGACTGATCCACTTGAGTGGTTCTTGAAAGTTGTACTTTGCTCTGCAACCACTATGTGAGAAATGATGCATAATTCTCAGGGGCCAAAGAAACTGAGAAGGAAAAAGAGATAAGGAGTTGTGTGACACTCACTTCTAACTATCCTGGTGTGGGTGGAGAAATAAGGGAAAAAATTCCTCATTCTCTTTTCTGCAAGGAAGGGAGAATAGAATAACTCCCATATTACTTATTAATTTCACAGAGTAATGTCCATCCCTACAGGCAGGAGGGTTATTAGTACCTCCTTTTCCAGAAGCCAGGGAGGGGCCACTCCTAGAGCTCTGAAGTTGAGGAAACAGCAATCAGACCCACTTCTCTGCCAGCCTTAATGTACTAAAATCAGGGAATTATTTCTCCTTGGCTTGAGAAGCACATCCAGGACAATTTTTATAGCAGGGGTGCTGAGAGCAATTGAACCAAACTGTAAACCCTTTATATAATGGAAAGCACTTCAAGCCAGGGGGTGCAGCAGTATCCCCACCACCTCCAGTTCTAGCACCTATGAGCACATCCCAAAGTTTGAGACCTTCTGGGGTAGAACATTCAGGATGAAGTCAACATTGGGGCAGGCAGTACTGTGAGCCAGTGAGAGTGCTGAAGAAAGAATGATAAAAAACTGCCTGTACTTAAAAAGCATTCCGCTGCCACAAAAATTAGGTAGGATTTGCCTAGCCTGATGAACGGACACTATTCTGGATCCTGCTTCGTTGCCTGTTTTCATACAGCCATGACTGGCCACAAGGTGGTGATGGCTGGTTAGTTAGAAATTGGTGTAGTTGGCAGGATCCTGTGGATCCTGTCTCGTCAAGGTGGAAAATTGAAGATGTGGGAATAATGGCCTAGTAGAGACTAGAGGATGTTTTCATTTGCTGGTCTAACAGTAGCAGTGGACATGGACAGTTATGAGAAAGTGAGCTGCTTTCACCTGTGAGGTATCTAGGCATCAGCAAGGGGCACCACAAAGATTTGCTGCCTGCAGCAAGTTGGTGGGGGAGAGGATGTGTAGGGAGCCGGGGAGGAATAATGGAGACGACAAGTGGGGAATGGGTGCAGTTACAGATACTCCTTAGCACCTACATTCAAGTTGCTTTGTCTTTTACCTTCCAGTGATTCATTAACTTGAGTCCCCATCCCCTTCCCCCCTAACCCCAGAAGTTCACACCCTTTCCCCAATAGAACCCTTCTTTTCTCCTCAAGCCCTGGCTGGGAATCCCCTCTGCATGGGACTCTTCTTTCACGGTCAATATCTGCAGAGGCTGAGTAGAGAAACTAAAGTTGGTTAAACAGTCCCTGGTCTCCCTTGCACTGGGTCCCTGCTTTTACCTCCAACTTCACTCTGGATTCCTGCTTCCTTACATTCCCCTCCATCTCCCCCACTCCACTTCCCTCATCAACACTATTATCCCTCCTTCGTTGGGGTCCCTGCTTCCTCCCCACTTCAGGTCTCTTCTCTTCTCACCCTCACCCCCACTACCCATTTCCCCTTAAAATACCTTCCCCTAAGGCTTTCTTATTTCTGTTGTCTATAGCCTGGAGTTTAGTCTTCCCACTCAACAAATTAAGCTGCTTCTTCCGATATGTATAGGCCTCAGCAGGGGGTGCCAGAGAGATTCTCCACCTGCAGTACCAACTAGTCTGGAGACTAGGATTTTCCTGTGTCAGGTTTTTCCAGTCTCCCGTTTTCAGCAAAATCAATAGGTTCTACCCATTGATGCCTTGAACATTCCCTGCAACTCTGAAAGTGCCTGGATGCAGTGTTCCAAAGTATCTCATCACATACAAGCAAGTAGGGAAATGCCATGAAGCTGACTGTATGGCCTTGCTTCGCTTGAGAAAGTACTAACATTTTAGAGCACACTGGACCTGAATGATTGGAAAATTAATTGCTCCATCTTGGAACTGAATACTTTAATCTATTTAGCAACAAATGCAATGCAGGTTAAGTATTTCTATGTGAAGTTAGCAGTGGACAATGAGACATTGCTTTAGCTTCTTTCTAGTTTGATGAGTTACACAGTTACAGAGGTTTACAATGCAAACACTCACTGTAACTGAATACCATTGATACAGATGTTATAATGCAACATCCTATAAGCATTTCATAAAGACTAACCATGTTCTTATAGATGTAACATCTATTTAAACAATGCTAACACACAGGTGAGCCAGACTGGTTTCCAACTATGCATTTGTACGTGTTCAGTGAGGCATAAGGGCCTTGCCATGAGCTGACACCTTGTCTATCAGTGTCACAGTTTTCATCTGGATTCAAATAAATGATTTATCTGACTGACATTCAGAAAACAAGTTATAAGTATTTTGGAAAGAGTACTTTTGGGAAGTTGGCATTGGGGGAGGATAATGTAATTTGTAAAGCTTGTATTGTGGGCTAAAGAAAACCAGCCAGACTTATACACTGCCTGTTACAAAGTTTCTCCTCAGGAAATCCTTGTAGCTCTATTTTTTGTGAAGCAGGGTAATGTGCCTATATTTTTAATCTAATTGAGAATACATCACAATAACACTAGAAACCTCCACAAGTAAACTGTGGCAGAGTAGCTGCCAAATACCTTAAATACCATTCAGTTTGTAGCAGAAAAAATAATTGATGCATTGAAAATAAACCAGTCTGGCAAGAAATACGAAGACTTGCTGAGTAAAGCAGCCTACAATAGTTTTATTTCAAACAATCACCCCTTCTTACCCATCTTATATTAAGTCCACTTTCCAAGAGTGGACATACTTAAATAAGATCAAAACAAGTTATGGCCACAGTGACCTGCAATCTGGAAAGTGTTTTATAACTGATGTGAATTTTTCTAGAATGTTTTGTAATTATCTGTTTAAGTGTGCAGAAGCCACTATCTATAATCATGCCACCTCTCAGTCATTCCCCGTGACACACCACTCCATATCTTATTTAAATTTTCACTGTAATCTTCTGTGCTGCCATTCACTTGGTTATATCTGCATTTACCAAATACTTACAAAAAACTAAATTAGTATTCAAAGAAACCTCAGAAAGGCAATGGTTTTGTGGGTCCAAAACAATAAAAGAATGTATAGCGCCAATTCTGGGAACAGATCCTAGGAAAACTACAAATTCTGTTCCTCATACCCTTAATCATAAATTTAATTAACCATCAAATACATTTAATATTTTGTGGTGGAAGGCATTTATCTCTTCTGTTCATGGTAAAATTGGTCCTAAGGAGGTAGGGTAAGTGTTAATTATAAATGTTTAATACAAGAAACAGAAGAGGAGTGAAAATGAATGAGAACTATTGCCAGTTTAAAGTCAGATCTTTGAAGGCAGTTATGGTTTTCATATAAGCAGCCATGAATCATTATTTATGTGGCTTGGTAGTAATGGCCTATGCTTTTACCACAGCATCCTGGCTAATGACTGAAGCAGTATGTCCTGATAGCCACTCAGCCACTGAAAAAGAAGGCGTATGCATCTTAAATATAGTTGCTTTATTGATACCTTTTAATGGGCCTGTCATATTGGCAGAGTGGAAAAAAACTTTTGAAATTTTGATGGTAGGTCCTTCCTCCAAACTTTTGGTTATACCATGCTACCAGTGCTTAATTTGTAATGGAAGAGATGCCAGGACTCAAGCAATTTTTTACCTTCATAACTGATGCAGCAAGCCCAGAGGTGCCGGGGCTATGAACTGCCACACCTAGAAATGTCAGGGCTCAGCCCTGGCACAAATTAAGCACTGCATGCTACTATCAACAATAATTACAATGCTATAGACTCTTGTATAACCCACTCAGCTATATGGATACCGCTGCATTATGCTGCCATTGTGTTTGTTCTCCCATACCCTACCTTGCTTGGATGATAGCCTAAATAGTCTACATACCTGACGGAAGCTATGTACACTGCACCACAGCAAGTGTGTGAATTGCACAGCCACCAAAGTGTTTCACTCTAACTGCCCAGTGTGGATTCTGCAGGCATGAACTAAAAGATGCCTAGTTCATTTTAACATGAACTAGCTACCTTTTAGTTTGCACCAGCAGCTTCCACATGGGGCAGTTAGAGTAAAACACTTTGGTGCACTTTGCTGTTCATACCCCCATAGTCCACACTCCGGTCTAGTGCAAAAAAGCCCTTGAACAGTTTTTTAATAGCTACAGATACATTTCTCCCTAGTCTATAGAACCTAACTTCAAATACCATTCTGGTCAGTAAGAAAACTATGGATAAACTGGTTTTCACTGTTAATAAATCTCTAGAATAACACGGATTTGAACATGCATATATTATCCTGCATTTCATTGGTACCTTCTCTTCAACATGTGCTCCCTTAGTTCACCCCCCTTGTGTATGCATTATGATATAGTCTTAAGGTACTTGCTTAACACCAGAGCAACCCTCCTGCCAAATTTCAGGTCATAGCCTAATGGCATTAGTTTCTCACTGAAACTATTGTTATTTAAAAAAAGAAAAAAAAAATTAACATGGACAAATCACTGTGTTTTTCCTTACTGAAAAATGGCTCAACTCCAACAAAAAAATATCAGCGTGAGGCAGCCTTAGTACCAGGAAAAATTTCAGGCTGAACACTAAGTTGGGCCAAGTCAGAAGCAACTGAAACCAAGGTCTTATAAGGAGAAAGGGGAGGCAACCTAACTGTGGGTGGGCAAGCCTAACTGCACCACCTAGAACAGCCCCGTGTCCCCATCTCAATGAGAAGGATAAGCTTATTTTGGTGGCTTGTCCCGACTGTAAAACGGCTGATCTAAATTGCAAGTGCAGGAGGACCTGCCACTGCGTCCCGGGGGAAGGGGCTCAAGGGGAAACAAGCTGGGGATACAAGGTCTGGAGCGACAGCTCCTGGGTTCCCGCTCTCCTCCCCGCCAAGGCGCTCACGGAGCCACCTTCTGCGGCTGGCCAACCTCTGCCCCAGCAGCTCCGTGAGCCAAGGCAGCTGCCCTCACTGCCAGCGCCACGGGGCGGAGCCCGCTCGGTGCCTGGCGCGCAACAGCCGACCCAGGCAGAACCAGGCATTGTCTTTACTTTCACCGCGGTCAGTTACCACGGCCAGCGAAGGGGGCTCCGGCCCGGCCCGCCTGCCCCCCGTAGAGAGCGCCCCAGCCTGACTCCAGGCAGCAGGAGCCGGAGCTCGGCTTCCTCGCGGGGCCAAGCTCTAGCGGTAACGGCCTCGGGCCCAGCGCTCCCCGGGGGTGGCTCCACCTCCCGCCGCCGTAAACGCCACGCACGCAGCCTCAAGTAGCTTCGGGGCAGAGCCGAGGGAGAGGCGGCACCAGCAACGGTCGCTTCACCCCCAACGGCCGCGGGGCAGTCGCTTCCAGCCCCCGTCCCCTCCCCCACCGGTTCAGCGCGCGACGCGCCCCCTGCCCTGTCCTGCCTCAGGGCACGTTTTCACTGAGGGTGGCAAACTCAGATCCATGTATCTGGATCGATTGAGTGGTCAGCGAAGACCTGCTCAATCGATCCTGAAGCCGACCAACGCCCCCAACTGGCGCAGCGCAGCCGCCCCGCGGAAGAGAGTTACTGAAGCCCGCGGGAGTTACGCAAGCCACTCTGCGGAGCTTGCGTAACTCCCGTGGCCTGCCGCCGAATTTGAGGAGACGTGGACTAGGCCGCAGCCTGAGCGCTCGGGTCGGCCTTGCTGCGCCAGCGGGGAGTGTGTCAGTGTCTCACGCAGGCCCCGCCCGCCCCGTCTCGCGGCGTGCGGGGGGCGGAGCACGTTGCTTGCTCTCCGGCGGGGGCAGGGACCGGTGTTGCCCGGCTGGGGGTTCCTCGCGCCGGAGCTGAGCGTGCGCGGCGGCGTCTTCCCTGCTGCCGGCCGGGTCTGTTCCGGGGCTAGCGGCGCCGCTGCCCGGCGGCCCGGGGGAGCGGAACGGCTGGGGTGCAGCCGGGGTTGGTCCCGCAGCGCCGCCGCTCGCTCCCTTGCTCGGCGAGAACTCGTCTGGGAGCCCGCCCCGCTGCGCTCCGCTCCCGGAAACTCGGCGTCTCTCGAGTGGGACTGGGGGTTGTTTCGTCGCCGTCGGTGGGGGCGGGCGCAGGGGGCTGAGCGCAGCCGGAGCGGGAGAACTTGGGCGACGCGGGGCCGCCGCGCCAGGACGCCCGCTGCAGCTGCCCGCCCAGCCCGGCCGGAGGAAACTTTTCCCGGTGAGGTGGGGCGAGGGGCGCGCCCGGAGGAGCCAGCGGGCAGCCCGAAGTTGAACGAGCGCTGTCAGAGGCGCTGCCGGGCGCGGGGCCCCGCTGCCCGCGGACATGAAGCTGAGCCGGCAGTTCACCGTGTTCGGGAGCGCGATTTTCTGCGTCGTGATCTTCTCCCTTTACCTGATGCTGGACAGGGGCCACTTCGACCATCCGAAGAGCCCGCGCCGGGAGGGCACCTTCCCCAAGGTGAAGGGGGCAGAGGGCACCGGGGGTGGGGGGGTGGGCGAGGTCCGGGCAGCGGCTTTCAACGGTGGGTGGCCGAGTTATCGACTTTCCCTGTCCCCAGCGCTGCTGGCCGGGGGTGGGGCAGCCGCCGGGTGCAGGTAAGGTCTGGCAGCTTCGTGCCAAGGTTCTCGGGCGCTGTTGGGGGGCATCACCCCCGTGAATTCTGAGCGCCCGGGCTTGGGGCTGGCGCCCGGTCAGGCTCGGGGCAGCGTGCTCCGCGGGCGTGTGGGAGTAGGTTGAGTTCGCCTCTTCGTGTCGTTCGTAGGGGGGGGAAGGGAGAGAAGTCGGTGCGGTGGGAAAGAGCTACCTACTCTAGTTTACAAACGTGCCTTTGGCGCAGGACCAGCGGTGTCCCTGCTGCCGCCCTTGTTGAGCGAAGGCACACGTCTGTCGTGTGGCTGGCTTAGTCGGGTTACAGCGGCGTCAGAAGCTGGTAAATAAGGAGTTAACGCTATATACAAAGTCTAGTCTTCAATCCTAAAAACCTTTCTCAGTGAATGACACTAAAACAGTTTATCGGTTGAGAGATTGTCTTGTCTGTTGTTAACAGTGGTGATAGGAAACTGAACCCGTTCAGTTTTATTGTTACAGGGATTAGTTTAGGTGCAAACCACCTGTTTGAGAGAAGGACATAATGCCATAGTGTCTCCGAAATGTGGTTTTTATCTGTAGCAGATATGTAAGTGAGGTAATGTAAAATGTCTGTCATACTTCTGAGGTTAGCTGTGTGGTGCTCAATTATGTGCTGTTCATCTTAACTGGGCAAATGACTTTTCTGCAACCTAACAGCTTAACTAGTGTTCAGTGTGTAGTTAGTAAGCAGAACTAAAGATGTAAGGCTCATTCTGGTTTCTAAGAACTAGCACTTAAGAAGTTCAAATAATTGTTCAACAACAACAACGTCTTTATTTATTAATTTGTCCTTGAGTTCAGATATTTGGATCAATAGGTAGGTCTACTCTAAAGAAAAATTGATTATATTGGTCTTCCTCTGCCCTGCAAGAGTTACTTTGATCTGTTTACTGACTTAATCATAACAGCACTGCAAATTGCATGAGGATTATATAATATAGAAAAGCATTTGTAGCCTTTAACTTTTAGCTGTTTGTGTGGGAGAGAAATTTAAACACTATTTACATGATGTTACTGTTGATGTAGGAGATATTTATCTAGAAAGGAAAATAGTGGCTTGCAGTTCAGTTTAAAAGCCCCAAACAAACAAAAAGAGAACCCAAACTGTTAAATGAGGCCCAGTGGTGGAGAAATTCTGTATTCCTGGTGCTTTAATGTGGAAAATGTAAATGTTATGACCAGAAGAGTCCTGAAATACATATTAGTATTTCCTTTTTTATATAACTAAAAGGAACAGTGCTTTTCAGATAAGGTGCCCTGCTTTGCAAACTGCCACTTAAAACAAAACAACCACCTCCCTTCACTCTTTTTTGTAAAACATCAGAATATTGACAGCATGTGTCTGTGCAACAATAAACATCCCTGTTGCCTTTACAGTAATTGTCAAGATAAAGTACAAAAGGTCAAATAAAAGGCAAAGGATTTTTATATTTTCCACTATTTTGAGAAACAAAACAAACCAAAAATGTCCCTTAAGACTGCAAGATGCTTGAAGTAAACAGGTGAATCTTCAGATGAGTTATTTAAAAAAAAAACCAAAAACAAACTTATTTCTTGGGTAGAATCTCTTAACTAATCAGTTAAGAGATTAAAATGATAATAGTAATAAACCAAAAAGAACAGGGCGGGGGAAGGAAAGCAAAACATTGACCACTTGCGTGGGAAAGAAGGCTATAAACCTGCTCTCGTCTCTCTCTAAATTTGTTATGAATCAGAGTCTGACCACTAATTTTTCTGGAAGGAAGACAGAGGGGAGAGAAGGATGCAGATTCTTCTAAAATCCAAAAATAATGTCAGAAGAGGAAAATATTTATTAATTTTCTTTTATGTCCTTATACAGTGATGTTGGGGCCTGGAAAAAAATTAATATGTGTAAGTGAATATGAAAGATATTTTAACCTTTCAAAAGCTGCTGTTTAAATTTACAGTTATTTGTCCCCACCAACTTGCTCTGGCCCCTAAAAGCAAGAATACTCTTGTTTTCCCTTCTTACCCAGAATATCTTGTTTGCTGTGAGGGGAAGAAGTGAATGTTTTTGTTACTCTCTCTTTAATGCCATCTAGAGTGATTCATTTTTATTATTAAATCACCTCTTGTCCTTTAGTTTGGGTCTTTCTTTTGAGCGAATAGGTTCAGTTCTTGTTTCTGATGCTTATATCTTTTCCCTAAGCAGTTACAGATGAAATAGATGATGTTCTTGTTGATTTCTTTCTTTTTTTGTTGTATGCAGGTTCTGAATAGTAGCAATGAAAGCTGAAAAGACTACTAGTTTTGCACTTTGTTCCAGTCTGGGACAGCTATGACACTTATCAGGCACCAGTTAATCCCAGTGATTTATTACCTTGAGATTAATATAAAAGATGAGGATGTGAGGCAAAAGACACCAGCAAGGTTCAAGGGCAACAGTCATCCTAGTGGGTGTTGATACTGAACACTTAGTGATCAGTGTGAATACCAGTGAGACATGATATGCCCAATTTGCAGATCAATAAGGTTTAATGTGCAAGGTTTTCTATAGATAAACTAGTTAATTTTAGGTTCTGTATTCAACTACAATATATCATACTCACTAAGCCTGGAGAGCTAAGCAGCCACTTGAATGGCTTTCTTCAGGGGCTCTGCCAGGGAGTCAGCGGCCTATAGTCTGACGGGCAGCACCTCCCGCAGAGTCAGGTGTTTATGGAGTGTGCCCCTTTGTCTATGTAATGACTTCTTACAACCTTCCATAAAAAGCTTTCATCTAATTACCTCTCTGCTCATTATCTTATATTTTAATTACCTTCATAGGGTTTTCACCCTTAACTACATTCCATTCTCACCATGATAATTGGGGACATCAAAACAACATCTGGTGATAGGAGGGGTGGTGTAAAAATATGCCCCTTGGCAATGAAAAAGTGTACCCCTAGATGTTCAAGGATAACTTGTTGTTCCCATTACTGTTATCGATGTGCAGTTGCAAGCATACATGTTGTGTTTTTTGTCTTTTGTGCCATGGTATGCAGAAGCTCAGACATCTGCAAGATTACTCAGTAGTCCCATTCATCTCTGCCAACTGGAAGACGATATGCTACTGGGGTCAGAATAGCCAAGCAAGCAACTGAAGCTATGCTAGGCCTGTAGGACAGTGGTCAAGCAACTCAAATTGTACTGGGCCTATGAGAATGGGCACCTCAGCTGACCTGATTTGGTCAGTTTACTGTTGCTGTCAGAATAGCATCAGTGTCTTGTCAATTTCATGCTGTTGCTGCATTTTGGGAATGCCAGGCACAGCAGTAATCTGTTCATGTCCAGACTCAGGAACACAACACATTGCATTTTATTAATATTTGGAAGTTTATCTTCATAGATGAAAAGGCTAGACTGTTAAAAACCAGCAGCTTGTGCAAAAATCTATGGCTTAGAGTCTAGACCTCTCCATTTGTTTCCGACTCACCAGTGGTGAGCTAACTTTTTTAGCCTTGTATCAACTGCACAGTGGCCAGAAACAGTATGGATATTTAAAGTTTCATGTCCTCAGTGAGTATGAATTGTGATGTTTTGTCCTTCAACCCCATGTGACTGAGGCTGAGCTCTAGGTAGAAAAACTCAGATCTTTACAAGTAATCTCTCGAGAGGATTTTATTGTTTCTGTTTTCTGCATGCTAGATCAAACCAGAATTACCATAAACCAGATTTTCATTTTATTTTCTTGAATTCTATATGATCTCTTTACCTATATTAAATCATATTTATTATTGATCATTTATCATCTATATTAAATCAGTATAGGGTAGCTAATGTAAAGATGAGGCTCCTTCAGTATCCAGATCCTCCCACCTGCAGGTTTATCTCAACTAACTAACACCTGTTTAAAACTTCAACTTTCCTTGTCGACACTAGAATTTTAATGTTAATGTGTTTGCCAACACATGGAAAAAGATGTATTTTTAGCTAATGAAGGCAAGTTTAAGACTTTGTCTACACTAGGAAAAAGATGTTTAACATATTAATTAATATACATTAAAATATCCCTTTTTTCCTAGTGTAGGCATGGTCTTTGTTTAAGTTTTAAACCTTGAGGGCAGACATTTTCTTTTCTGTGTTTATATGGCACCCAGCACAATGGGGTTCCAGTCCCAGTTTGAAGTCATTTGGTTCTACCATAAAATAAATATTTATTACTGATAATAATTAGATAAAATTGTTTTGTGAACATGACAGTGCCAGTGGCATTCTGATGCTTAAGCCGCTGCCCTGTTACAGTGATTAAGGTGAAGTAAGTAACAGACTCCTGCATATTGGACGTGTGTGGTGGATTAAAAAGAGATTTTAGAGTTTATGATCTCAGTTCTGGTTCCACCAAACTGAGCTTGTTGCAGGAATGTAAGATGACAAAGGTGGCTATGTCATCTTCACGCGATCTGGTATTCTAGGCCTGGTACCCAGTAGATGTTGCAATTGCTTCCATGGGCTGTCCACTAGATGAGAACAACCAGAGTGCAAAGGTGCTTCTGCTTTTTGGCATGTCTCCTATACTGGGAGCAGAAAAGGGGGCTGGAGTCCTGAAATATTTTCGTTGGCTCTTGAGCCCCCTTTCGCTGGATGATGCTTCTGCATGGTTAGTAAACCCTCTGATGCTGCTGGAGCACTATGGAGAAGTGGTTGGAAACCAAAATTTGGGCCCCAAATGTTTGTATTGCATGCCAAAGCATTTAGATCACCATGGAAAATAAAGTGGCACAAACATAATACACCAATCCCAGAATACTGATTCCAAATGGTAGGACTCAGCATAGGTTTTGTTCAGTGGGCTTTAAGGTAGTAGATTGCTGTTTTTCTTGGCTCTCCTTCCCCAAGCCTGTCTAAAGTCTAGTTTTTCTGGCCCTAGGACTCAAAACTCCTATCTCTTACTGCTTTAATTTGCAGCTAGTTGTCATTTCCAGGAAGCTTGAAGCTATCCAGTCAGGGTATGTCTAGGCTGCAATTAAAAACTCGGGGCTGGCTCATGCCAGCTGACTGTGTCTTGTGGGGCTTGGGCTGTGGGGCTGTTTAATTGCAGTACAGGCAACCAGGCTTGGGCTACAGCCCAGGCTGTGAGACCCTCCCATTTTGCAGGGTTCCATGGCCAGCTTCTCTGGCTTTCTCCTTCTCTCTCCAAGTTAATTTATGGTTGCTGTAGTGTCTTTCCAGATAATGCAGCTAGGTATTCATTCTTCAGAGACTAAATTTTAAGTTCTCTTGTATAGGTTTCTGGCTTGATTTGAGGTTGGTATGTTAAACTATAGGCAGGGGCTGGAGTGCTGCGGTACGGTGTAAGTATTCTCTCTCTCTTTCTCTGCTAAATAATAGGGCAAGGTTTCTCTCATAGGCAAAGTTATGAGACAATTGTCCATCTGTCTTAGTCAAATTTAGTCCAATACTCTCGCACCGTTGTATAATGGCAGAAGCTCTGAAGAAAACAAATCCTAATCAGAATGGAATCAGTAGCAACACCACATGAACTGTGCAATCATTGGTTTTACCTATGAACTTTGCATTGACTTTCACTTTCAGTATTAAAGTGTTGTAAAGTGACTAAATTGGTTAAAGGCATAATTTTGTGAATATATTCAGCTACAAAAACCTAAGACATATGACAAGAAGAAAAACAAAATGAGGAGATACTTTTTGCAATACTATATGTAATCTCTTTAAAATGTATATTCTTAGGCCTGACTGGCTTCAGAAAAATCATCATGAAGGCTTACCAGTCCAGACACACAATCTACTCTTAGCAGGATGAATTTATACAAAAAGCTTTGTTAAGAAAATGTTAAAGTTCAACAGTTAAGTACTCCTGTCAGAAAATGCAAGAGTTAAGATTTCACAAATAATCTGAATTCTGATTCATCCTACATATGCACTTCTGTACACTCTCAAATACAGTATGATATACATTTCTATAAGCTTAGATGCACGTGTAGCATTTTTCAAATTTTTTTTAATTACTGGTCCATAGTGAAATTAGTATCTCTTTTGATTTAGAATTTTTATTATTTTTAGTTATGTATTTTAATAACTTTGTCAGCAGCTATGTGCCGTACACTTCAACCATCAGCACAGCCTATGTTGCTTGCCTCAGCATTGAATTGTACTTAAGTTCACAGTTAACTTAATTTTGGAGTGGCCTATATTAATTAGTACACATTCACTATCATGATTCTGATGATTTGGGAAATTTATGTACCATTTATGAATTTTGATAGTTATGAAATTATGGTCATGGAATGTCTTTATGTGGAATCTGCTAGTGCAGACCACGCAGAGTATCCTTACCAGACCAGGGACTGTAGATTGATCGTTGAATATCTGTTATGGTGGAAACATCTTGAGACAAAAGGCTGGCTCCTACCCTGGAGAACTGAGGGGAGAGGTTGCCTGGAAATGAAGTCACCTGTTGGGGCTGATCGGGGGTACCTGACAAGGGAAGATGAAGGTTATAAAAGAAAGCATCTCTCAGTAGCTGTGGTAGAGTGAAGAGATCAGAGATTCTATATATAGGAGGGCAGGGGGCATAGAAAATATTCTGTGCTGCGCTCTTTACAGGACTCTGGCTTATGCCCAAAGAACAATTTGGAGTCGTCGGGAAAATGCATATAGATCTGTTTATTATTGTCTATTTCTCATGCTAAGTAATTAATAATGGAGTTCTAGAATTCTGTGCAAAATCTCTGATGTATATTTGCTTTTTGCTACTGTGTAGCTCTGAAGAGGTCAATTGTAAGCCAGAAAGTTTAGGTCTCCAGTGGGCTTCTGGGGAATGTGCAAGAGCTGCTGGGGAGTTTGGGGGATATTAAGGAGACCAGATGTCCAAATTTTATAGGGACTTCTGATATTTGGAGCTTTGTCTTATATAGGTGCCTATTATTTCCCACACCTTGTTCTGATTTTTCATACTTGCTTTCTGATCACTCTGGGAGAGATATCACTAGTTTTGGGGCCTAGATAATGGACAATGGAGGACTCACTGCCAAGAGATATCAGACATGAAGTCGGCACATGGAGTGCTTGTGCAGAGGCCCAAAGCATGCCCATCCCCCAGCAAGTTAAGGGCATGTGGGGATTCAGCTTTTGGATCCTCTCATACCAGTCTGTCAAGTGTCCAGCAGGGGAATCTCAAACAGATAGAGTAGTATACAATATACTTAGGGCCCTACCAAATCCATGGCCATTCAAAACTCATCACAGATCATGAAATCTGGTCTACACCATGAAAAGTGACTATTTTAGGGGATTGTGGTAATGCCACTTTTCTGTGCTGCCTTCAGAGCTGAGTGGCCAGAGAGTGGCAGCTGCTGGCCTTCTGAGCTAAGTGTCTGGCAGAACTGCTGTCATTGGTGCAGAAGTAAGGGTGGCAATATCGTGATCCCCATACAAAAGGCTTGTGAGCCCCCCCCCCTCCCCAGTAACTCCTTTTTGGGTTGGAATCCCCATGGTTACAACACCAGGAAACTTCAGATTTAAATATCTTAAACTGAAATTTAAGATGTTAACAATCTTATGACTGTGAAATTTACCAAAATGGACTGTGAATTTGGTATGGCCTTCAATGTACTTAATACAGTAGAACCTCATAGTTATGAACACCGGAGTCATGAACTGACTGGTCAAGCACCTCATTTGGAACCAGAAGTATGCCATCAGGGATAAGGAAACTGTTTCTGTGCTTTTTTCATTTAAATTAAGATGGTCAAATGCAGCATTTTTCTTCTGGATAGTAAAATTTCAACACTGTATTAAGTCAATGTTCAGTTGTAAACTTTTGAAAAAACTAACTTTTTGTTCAGAGTTATGAGCATTGAGAGTTAAACAGAACCTCCATTCTCGAGGTGCTCATAACTCTAAGATTCTACTGTATGCAGTACGCTGTCTGTGTGGTTTAATGTGTATTTTCATGACCTTTCTGGCATATAAAATATTATACAGTGCTACAAAATGCTACATGTCTATGTGAAAGGATGTAGAAAAATTTTATGATTATGTATTTGAGACAGTTTGAATACCAAACTGTAGCGTATAACACACATTTCCAAGAGAGCAGAGTTAAGATTGTGCATGTAACCTTAAAATTGTCACATCTTGATTTTTGAGTGCTGCAATGCGCAAATATAATGACATCTTGGTGTGTATTCCCGAGAGTGAAGAAAACCATAGAAGGACTGTCATTTGCCAAAGCTTTGAAACTCTGCTGGGTTGCATGCGCTCACCCCCAAACAAACAAACAAAAATTGGCAACAGCACTTATAAATGCCATATTCAGAAACTCTTCAGATGAATATCACAATGCCTAGCACATACGCCTAAAATGCTGTACAGGAAGGAATTTCTCTTTCACAAACCTTTGGAATTGTGGAGCTCATAATCCACTGCAAACCTCACGAAAGTGAAGCAACCACGTGTAATTGCTTAATATCTTCACACAGTCCACAGGGACTGAGCTCATGTCTCAAGCTAATGCCCACTTCAAATAAACTTTTAATTATACAGTCAACTTAGCCAAGTATATGCAGCATAACCTTCATTAGCTACACGGTTTATGGGCTTAATAAAAAATGTTGTATTTAAGTACATTTCATACAATATGTGATTTTTAGAAAGTCATAACTTGGTCAAATAAATAAACATCACTAGAACACTGACAGTTCCCAGTGAGGGCTATTTCTGTGCCAACCGTCAGTTGTCTACTCCCAGCCATTTCAACTAGATAGTTGTTTAAAAAGCAAAAAGTACTGAAGTATCTTTTCACTTGTACTGAATAAATGGTTGGATCAAATTTACACTATCAGGTAGAAACTGACCCTGGGAAATAGCTTAAAAAGAGAAAATTTCAGAAAGTTATGAATAAGTATGAACAGGGTTAGAATGGAAGCAATCATACAGATTTACCATAGTGGTGGCTGCTACATGTGCTTTAATAGAGAACAAAATAAAACCAAAAAAGCATTAGGTGAGAAGCCAAGTAGAATCTTGTAATGTTGCACTAGTCAACAGCAAAAATAAATATTTTGCCATGGAATCTACATCAAATTTAGAACTCTAAAGAGTAATATATTAAAAATAATTCTCTCTTCTATTTGTTACCTTCTTTCGAGTTTCATCTCTGAGGTTTATTTTTGCCTTCTGTTTTATCAGCTTCTTAAAACCTGGAAATTTTAAAGAGAAACAGTAGAAAGAACATGAAATCCTGCTTCTGCAATTGGATCCATGCAGCTGGATCTGAGTGCCAGCGAAAAGCTGTGTTGATTTGAGTGGGGTTTTGTGGGTATGATTTCACTGTACAGTTAATTTGTGCTCTTACTTGGTGTTTAGCCCAACCCTTTCACCATCCACACATCCAAACCTTTTGCCTGGGCTTATGTATGCTTTGAACCTAGGCATGTTTTCTGGTTTGAGGTGTAAATTAGAGTCTGGATTTTGCTCTAAAGCAGTCTTTAATCTGGAAGAGATTTTGGCCTCAGATGTTTCTTTTGTACCACCAGGGGGCATGGAACTACACATTTTCCTCTACAATACATCTGTTGTATACATATTGATTTTCTGTTTATTTTAGAGTCATAACCTTTACAGGTATCTAGGATATTATGGTGGTGTAAGTATGTATTCCAGTTTGGTTAACAAATCTGTAATATTTGAAAGGATAGAAATTTATAGTCACGATACCTTTTGTAAACATTATAAAGCAAGTGGAATATTGGCAGGGCAACAGCCAAGTTATATGTTTGTGAAACAGTCAGTAGTAACTAAGTATTTTGCTAAGGAAGTTGTTTTAAAATTTAGTATTCAGCGAAGGTTAACTTCTACAGGCTGAATGAACACCAATTCTATTTCAAGAAAAACTACGTTGTCCAAAAAAATGAAGGGGCAAAGTGAAAAAGCTTGTAAAACCATAAGACAAGTCTTCCACATGATTGCAAAGAACTGCTATCATGAGGGTAAAAAGAAATGAAAATGGCTATATAGGGGAATCAAAAAAGGCTATTTTGTCTTGTCAGGATGAGGGATGGTCCTCACACACTAACTCAAAGTAAACAGAATTCAGGGATTTACACAGAAGACTCTACACCTCAGAATTTAAACAAGAGAATAATGGCTTAGTGCAATAGTTGGGGAAAAAACTGTCTCCTCAAATTAACGTATAGAACTGTTTTTACGTATTAAGGAACAATTTGGGCTTTCAAAGGGATGTGCAAGGGCATGTTCCAGGTGAATGGTGAGAGGAAGCATTCTGTTTGGAGTTTGTTCTCTCACTGAAGGCCCTGATGCTATTTATAGGACATTGAGGCTTCTTCATTTATCTTAAAAATGAGTGCTTGTATATTTACTCAGGTAAAAATCCCTTTGACAGTGTCTGTTGGCAGTTGTATTATAAAATAGGAACAAGGCACTAGCAAAAATATGAATATTAAATCATAAACTCTGCTAAAACAGGCAGATCACTTAAAGAATTAATTAAAGGGTAGTTGCTCTACAATGGTATTAGATATATATTGAACGTAATAAAGTTCAGGTAGAAATCTCTACCTGTATTCTTCGACGTGGAGAAAGATTTTTGTCAAAAATTATGCATGCATTCTATACATTTGGAATAGGTTAAGGCTTTCTTTAAGAATTTTTTTAACCCCCTCTGTCCCTCGACCTTTCTTATTGCTGGTGGAAACTGAGGACCAGAATATTCAGGTGGAGATAAAGCTTCGGGGGGGCGGGGAATAATTATTAGTGAGTAAAAAATCCACATGTAAAAAACCTGTGTGATGCCATCTAGGCTCTTGTGATTCTATAAAACATCTTTTAAAAAGATTATTGGTGCTTAAAAAATGTACTGCCTACTCAGTAGCTGGAAGTGATTTGAGATTGAGGGGCATGGCAGAGGAGGCCAAGGGTTAGTACTCTGGTATGAAGCACAGCATCTTTTGCTTCAACTCCCACCTGCCAGTCTAAAGTTATTGACTAATAGGTATGGCTAAGCTTATTATTGTCCTTCTGTTTTACCTGGTTTCCAGTCACACCTGTTGTCTTGGAGGAAGGATCAGCTTCTTTTCATTACGTCTCCTGTCAGGAAGGTCCAGAACTCGATCTATTGGTCAATGCAAAATTGGGTATGACCTTTATGACTAAAGGACCCCATCAATTTCAGAGATCTTTATAGCTGCTGCTACAGGAATAACGTTTTAAATTTCAGCTCTAATTTGTAAAACAAGGAGTATCATACTGCCTGTAGTTATCTAAGTACAAAGATTAGCTTGTATGGATCAGGCAAATTATAATTTTCTCCTTATCATGTATCATTTTTGTTCTTCCTCATTCTTCTGTTGTGTTTCTTACACAGTGAAATCAGGTAAAAATTTTTGTATATCTTTAAAATTAAAAGGTCATAGAAAGGATGAAATGGCACATTGAAAGAACATCTGCACATGTAGGTGATACAAAACTTTATGCCCATTTCGAGCCCATTTCAGAATGCAACTGACTCTAACAAAAATGCTTTTTCTTCAGATACTTCCAAATATGCTAGTAAATGTGAAGGCCAGGTTTCTGGAAAATTTTGATAGGTTGAAGGAAAGTTTTCAATAAAAAATTCCTGACTGATTAACTTGCAGTTATCTGCCAGGATTAATTTGGCATTAGAAACACCAACAGTATAGCTTTGTTGTTGTTGTTGACAATATCCTTTATATTGTTGGTTAAACCTTGTAGCATGAGGTCAAGTTTATAGTAAAGTATAAGATACGTTTTGTTTTTCTTCCAGGTGCAGAAGTTTCCATGTAGCAATTCAAGATAATTAGGAACCCTTTTCCATAATTAGTTGTTTCTCTACATGAACACAGAATAAGGATGTATTCAATAAAATGTTTTTGTACCAAAATATACTGCTTCAGCGGAATTGAAAATTGAATTTCAAATATCTAGATATTCAAGAAGATATGAGAACTAATAGATCTTTACTTTTCTTTTAATACAGGGCCAGCTTTCAATATTACAAGAGAAAATAGACCACTTAGAACGTTTGTTGGCAGAAAATAATGAGATTATTTCAAACATAAGAGATTCTGTGATCAATCTGAGTGAATCTGTGAAGGATGGCCAAAGAAACCCCGAGGCCATAAATTTCAGTCAAGGATCTTACTCTGAGTTTCTGCCGTCTGCTCCAATATCCCTCGCAATTGATCCTGAGGATTGCTCATTTGCTTCAAAAAGTGGAAGTCAAGATGCAAATTTACAGGTAAGAAGCATGTGAATAAATATTAACTCTTACCATCTTCTTCTTTGATCCTACCAGCTCCTTAGCTGTCATCAGCTTTCATAACCCTGGAGATTTGTGTATCAATAAAGTCTTAGTCATAGTCACTATCTTTCTAGTTCATGACAGGATGGAGCTTCTTTTGATGCCTGTCAGAGTGTTTCAGTTACTGAAGAGACTTCATGACATTCTGTCCTTTTTGTCTCCCTTTTGATGGAACATAACCCTTCAGTGCTCTCTAGCCATTCTATACTGACTAGAAGTCTAACCCCAATATATCACATGATACTGCAGAACACTGCTACTAGCTCACAAAATCTACCACCTGGATGTTTCAACTGTGATAAATTATCATCAAACATTAATATAGATTATAGAGGTCCTGTCGTGCCTATTTCTAAAGCTTCACCTGAGCACAGCCAACCTGACCAGAGAGTGTCCAGTCAATTTCAGACCTCACTGAAACCTGACACTTCACCCTGAACCTGTGTCAGTGCTGCCACCACTTCCTTGTCCTCAAGACTTGGGCTGGTGGCTTACTCCGCATGCATGTGGGCTGTCTCTGGATGCCTCCTGCTTGTTGGGCTAGTGTGGTGGAAGCTGTATGTCCTGCTCCTGGTGGCTGTTGCTGCCTTGCTGTGAGCTATGGAGGGAGAGGTGCTGTGACTTGCGAGGTGGTGGCTGGCAGGCGTGAGGCATGCAGCTACTGTTCAAATGAACAGGCAGCAGGAGTTGATCAGAGATGACCTAAGCCCAAGAGGGTCATGTTGTTTTCAGACATGATCTGACCCAAACCAGACATTTGTGTCAGGTCCTATCAAGTTGGGGTTGGGTTGCAAGGCTCTAAAAGATTATACTTTGGAAACATGGTAGTCTTTCCATGCTTATGGGCATGATGTGTGTTGAGTTGGTTGATTTTTTTGACTCTCCGTCCACCCTGCTCTCAAACTCTTCCAAAACTGAATCACCTGAATGGAACTATGGAAACTTCTCCTGTGCTGTGCTGTTAGAGATGAGTGGCGTGTGTCTAATGGATTATTTTTTGTGTGTGTGTGGAGGGGAGACAGTGCATGTTTCAGATGGAATTTTGAAGGAGAAAAAATCTTGGTCTCTTTGCTTTTTTTAGAATTATTTCTGTTTTTTGGAATATTTGTCTCAAAAATTGGCCTAGAAACTTGGGTTTGACTTTTCAGAAGTGATGAGCTTGTTCAGTTTACTTCAGTGTGGCCTGTGGGTGTTCAGCGTCTCTTAAAGTTGGATTCTACAAGTTTGTTTTTCTTACAGTTCTCATTCTCAATGATCACCCTTACAGTATAATTTAGGTATTGTTGAATGCAAAGTATGTCATGTAGATGTTTCTGGAATGCTCATGATGTACTGAACTTTATTGTTGTTGTAATATGGTTGTTGCAACATCATGTATATGGTTATGAGGTTTTCCTATGTGATATGTTCAAAGATGTCTCATGGCTTAAAACATATCCAAGCAAGACGCTCTGAACACAGGAGCAGTTCATACCTCACTAAACCAAGCATAAAACAAATCCAGCTCCTCAGTGTTACAAGAAAAAAGGACTATCTTAGGTATCAACAAAGGATCAAATGGACTGCCAACAGAGCTTTACCCCCCTTCCGTTGGTCTGCTTGGCGCCATGGTAAGGTGCTGCTCAGTGTCTCAGGATGAACCCATACAAGGACGTTGTTTGTCACCTGACCCTGAATTGGAGGGGCGCGAAGCCCCTGTGAGGAGAAGGAACATTTTGAAAAGGGGAGACATTTTGCTATTCCCTTTCTCTTCCACTTCCATCTACAAATGCCACCAAGCAACTGAAGCACTGACCTGGGGTGACGGGGTGGGAGCCTGGCTGAAATGAAGTCAGTCCAGCCTGTGGTGAGAATCATCTGAGTTCATAGGTTTGCTGAAAGTGCTAAGCTTACTTTAGAATGTGTTTGGCTTGTTTTATTTGAATAAACCTAACTTGCTTTCTTCTGACTTAAAATTGCTTAAAATCCTTATGTAGTTTAATAAATGTTTATTTTATCTAAAACAGTGCATTAGGTTTAAGGTGCGTCAGAGACTCCATTTAAAGTGACATGGCTGCTGCATATCCATTTCTTTGATAAACTGACAAACATATGAGCTTGCAGTGTTCAGTGGGCAGCACTGAACAATTGTAAGAAGGAGGTTCCTAGGGTTGCATCTGGGACTGAGGATTCTGGCTGGGGTCGTTCTGTTGCATAACTCAGAGTGGCTGGCTGGAAGCACTCACTCCCTGAGTTGGAAGGAACTTGCTTGTTGCAGGCTGTGTGTGATCTATCCAGGAGTGGAAGTTCACACAGCAGAGCAGAGTAAAATGGGCTCCAGGAGTGGGGGATTGGGGTGACACAGTGGTTCACCAGTACAGATTACAGAGGGGGAATGTCACAGAATGGGGTCTTCATTTTTTGAAAAGTGGTGTGGCTACTTTAAAAGAGTATGGGAACCTCAGAGTCATACTCGGTATTATTTTGTCCTGAACTCTGTGTTGTTTTGGAGGCTAGTGTGTGTGTAGATGCTGTATACAAAGATTGATTTTGGTGAAGTCTGGATCAGAGAGAAGCATCTAGAAGTCAGAAAGTCTGTGAACAGCTGCAATGTTCAGGAAACACTGGACCCTGGATAAACTAACTGTAGGCATAATAACATCTGTAAGATCTGCTGCATCTGTTACAATGCTTATAAGCCCTTCCAGGTTTCTGGTAGTAGTTTACATTATATTAATGCTTTATGTATATACCAAAATACTAATGTTTCAAAATCAGTAAAGTACACAAGTGTCCATCATATTTCTATAATACAGCTTAAGGTTATCAGACAACAATCTTAATTAAGCTAGTAATAAGGTTATAAGTACACATCAACACTGTGACAGCAGGGGGTAGGTTGGAAAGTTTTAAGAGCACTGCAGTTTTAGAAAATTGTCAGAGCTGGATATATTAGTAGAATTTCAAGGCTAGAAAGAATAATCATGATAATTGTCACATTTCAGCTCAACTACACTTGCATTCTGCCTCTGTGGTTCAGCAAGGGCAATTGTTTTTAGGTTTCTAGTTCACTCACTTCTCTTGGGCGGAGCCTTAGATCTCTCTACCTCCTAACTGGGGTTTTTCCAGTTCCATGCACAGTCCCCTTCCTACACAGTGTTCAGGGCTATAACCAGGGCACAGTGAGTGGTGCAGCCACCCAGGGTACAAAGCTGTAGGGGTAGAAGAATGATGAAAAAATGGGAAAGAGTGCAAAAATGCCTAGTTACGATACTGTGTTACTCACCAACAGGTCAGACTCACTCAGTCAATCCAGAAATCGTTATATTAAGACCACGTTCTCAAGTGGTGTAGTGCTGTGTTGACGGGAATGCGTTTCCCATTGACGCAGTGCAGTAAAGACGGCGCACAGAACAAAAGCAGGGAAGTCGATGGGAGTTACGCAAGTTTTTTGCGTAGCTTGCGTAACTCCCATTGACTGCCACCGAATCTCGGACGTAAGTGTAGACAGGGCGTAGGAAAATCAGTTAGTTTTTATTTTCCCTGGCCTGGTCTACACTTAGCAGGAAATTTGGCAGCGGTCAACAGGAGTTATGCAAGCTACTCTATGTAGCTTGCATAACTCCTGTCAACTGCTGTACTTCTGTTCCGCATGGTGTCTTCACTGTACTGTGCCACTTAAGGAGGTGGTTTTAGTAGGTCGCCTTCCTGATCAATTGAGCGGGTGTTCACTGACTGCTGAATCGATCCAGAAAGATGGATCTGAGGTCAGTGACTTTGCTGCTGTCAGTGTAGACATACCCTCCGTTACTGTAGTTTTTCTTCATCCCGCTTCCTCAGCTCAGGCCAGAACTCCCTGGCATGCCTGAGTCTCGGTTATTCAGGCTTTCCGTATCTGTTTCAAATGGATGCTCACAGTGTCTGATGCTTCGGAAAGTCAGATATTCCACAAAAATGTATCATATGATACATAATCTAAAGGCCAGAGAGTGGAAGGTGAGAGACCTTCAAAAACTCCTGAGTTCCCAGCTCAAAACTCTGGAACAACTCAGCATGATCAGGAGTTCGCTTTGAACTTGGCTTACATACCTAGCTCGTTAGCATTGCCCCTCATTAATAGAGAGAGTAATACTCAGACTTCCAACATCCCATTCAATGTGAGACAAAAAAGTCCATTTACACTGCCCTTCCAGAGATGCAACAAACAGACGAAAACCACAGCATGCTGAGTGTCCTCCATCTAAGCACAGAATGTGTATCTTCTCAGAAACTTTCCTGATAATCTGCTTCTGTTTACCCTAAAATAAAATTTGTGTTTAAAACAAAAGTTCAAAAATAAACATTTAAACAATGGAGGTTCACATGTAGGAGAACACAAACAACCATAATACTTTCCCTTTTGCTCTGTGTGGGCTGTTGTTTAACCATAACCCTTAATTCTGTCTGCTTCAGCTACTGAGGCTTCTACACTTGAAAATAGTTTATTTTGCAAGCAGTTTGGCCAAAAGAGCACTGTACCTTCAGCTCTTTGCAGCTCCCGTTCACTGTCTCTGCTTGGTGAGTTCAGCAGCTTTCCATCTGCTGTTGTTTAGGTCTTCATCAGATCCAGGTTAAAAGTGAGGTTTTCTTTTATCACCCTCTTTGCAAGTCTACTGATGTGACACAGGTGTGGTTGAATGTGATGCACAAATCAAGTATTTTCATTGTTCAATAAATCCCCTCTGTCTCCTGATAGGCCTGAGACGCTCTGTTGTGATGGGCTCAACTACAGAATGTTCCGAAAGGAAAGGATGCCTTCTCTGCTTCTCAGATAAGGACAGGCACGGATGTGTTCGGGAACGCATCTGTGAGGCCTTGCCATTCATGGTCTTTGGTTACCTGAGGAGTCTAGACTTTGTATACATTTGCTAGATCTAAGGCCAGCAGGCTGGTGTATCTTCTTTTCTCCATAGATCGTATGACATTCAGTGCAGTGTAGTTTCAGACATGATTGTGTTACATTGCTTGAACACATGGTATGCTTGGCCACATGTCTAGGAATGAGGCATCGGGAATGCATTGTCTGTTTCCTTTCTGCACCTGGCAGGTAGTAAAACAACTACCTATCCGCCTCAGCCCCCAGCCTACCATAGTTGACGATCTGAGTTGGAAGATTGTGGATCAGCTTGAATGAGGACTGAAATCCGGTATAGTTTGCTCTAATATTTGCAATGGGGCTCTTCTGGACATAAACGTTTTTGAATATGAATTTAGAACAGCAGGTGTTTGGAGTCCTGCTTTAGAGAGGGTACGGTCTCTTGGTGTATACTAACACCTTTCTGTTACATTAAGGAGTGAAGGGTTCCTTTGCATCTTTCCTCAATTTCTTCTCTCCTCCAGAATATTGAGGAAAATTGGCAAGACTAACCCAGAGAGACCTCAGATGCACTTACTTGAGCACTGTAGGCAGCTTTTCAGAGCTGCTGGCTCTTTCTGGAGGTCAGCCATCTCTGCCCCCTCCCCCCTTTAAGTCAGCTCCCTTGATACAGTAGACTGTATATACCTGTCAAAGTAGTGTGTTTGGATGTCAAATCCTTTATTCTAACTACATGGTTATTGGTTCCTATGCAAAATGTGCTGTTCTTGTGAGGAAACCAAGATAGTTCTGTTGCAGTGCAGAATGCTTTTCACTAAGAAATGTTGTGCTGATGAAATGAAACTCTAAGTCATTTGTTCAAAGCAGAGGTCTTGACTTGATTTCCTATTTGGTTCCAGTTAGCATTAACAGACACAGGAGACAGTAAAAGATATATGGCTACCATTACCATAACATCTGAGTGCCTCACAGTTTTTAAGTCATTTAATGTATTTATCTTCAAAACACTGTGAGGTAGCTATCCATCATTTTACAGAGGAGAAGAGAGACTAAGTGACTTGCCCAAGATTACAAAGGAAATATGTGATAGAATAAGGAATGAACCTGTATCCCTCAAGTCCTAGGCTAGCATCCTATCCACTGGATCATCCTTGGGTTCTGTTATTCCTGGCAATTGCAGAGAAATATTTAGATGCACTTTTCGCCCACCATGTGGCTGTGAAGGACAGACAGTTCTTGGTGAAACAGTATTTAATAGATCTTAGAGATTTGCTTCCTCCTACTCATGAGCATACTGTTCCTTGGCTCTTAGATGAAAAATTATGTCTGTTACCTCTAACAGAAGAGTCTTAGAATGCAGGCCTAGACAGCCTCATGCATCTTAAACTGTGTTCCACAAAAGAGAAGGCAGTGCTTGGCCATCACACCAATATCTTACACAACTGATATTTGACTTTTTCCATCTGAATAAGCTAATATTACAACCTGTCTCTCACCCCCCCCCCGTCCATTAGCTCCATAATATTCTGGGAAGACAAAGTTACTCACCCTATAGGTCACAACAACTTTTAGCTACTACTTACTACAAGATCATTTAGAAAACCAACCAGGCTATTTGTGGCCTTTATAGAAAAATTAAATGGTCAAGTGATCTTGGCTCAACCTGTGTAAGTGGATAGGACTAAGCATCTAGTCCTGTTAAGATCCTTGTGTGCCTGAATGTCTGAGTTTACTCAGCTGAAGGGATGACAGGTTTAAAAGCATGTAGTTGCTGCGTTCCCTTAATGGAAATCTTTTGGGCTGCTGTGTGGAGCTTGAGTCACACCTACCTTAACTGTATCTTCCTGGCAATGCATGAAGAAAAGATAGTTTTGTGAGGATCGTGATTCAGTCAGGGTTATTGGGGCTCCTCAGCCCACCGTCTCAAGGATGTCCTTGCTACCCTGGGGCTTTGTAGAGGCAACTCCATGTAGGAGGAAAAAGGGGTTACTTATCTGTGATGACTCTTGTTCTTGAACTCTATTGCCTCCTGAATACTGTCTCCCCTTTTTTGGTGCTCATCTGCCAAAAAGGGCATGGAAGATCTCTTAGGAGGCATGTGGTATGAATACCTGTGCCTGCATGGCTGTAGGGAAGTGACTCCTGCAATGAATGTCTGGATGCAAACCAGTTGGAAAATAAGTTACTGTAGATAAATGAATTCTTATTTTGAATTAGGTCAGGTTGTAGTTTTTGTGAGAAGGGACTGAGTGATCAATATAAATTTTGTAAGCCATGGATATGAGGCTATGTGGTCTTTGATTTATGCTGAGGCATGTTCAGTCTCTAAGTTCTTGTATGGTCCTCAACAGTATAGTGAGTGCCCCACAGTCAGTGAATTTTATCCCCACAATAACCTTGTGACCTAGAGGCCAGTGGAGTGCATCAACACCAAGCTGCTTTGGCACCCAGTATCTTGAACCTGTCCTTAGTGGCCTTAAGGGTGTTAGTACATTCACAGTTCAGAGTTGTCCTCAGGGTCTTGGTGCAGTTGTTGGTGAACCCTACCGTGGTCCTGATGCTGCTTTTATGTCTTGGTACTTTGTCTCTGTTGGGACATAGTTTGTTGGTACCTCAGAGTAGTCCTTTTGTTTGTAATAGAAGCTCTGTGTTTTAAGGCAGAGATGGAAGGTTTTAGGTCTATCCTGAATTCCAGAACCTGAATCAGTTCCTTTTGGGGAGAAAAAATTTAGATGAATTCTTGTAGACTTCTTTGAGAGTGTCTATATTAGCCTTTTTTCCATAAAAATGTCCTACTGTTGCTACCACAAATTATAGATCAGCATTTCAACTACAAATACATCTGTCAGCTCGAAAGAGACGTAGACAATACACTACTGTTAAAATACTGGCTGCTGCTGGTGCCTTCTTGTTCTTAGATCTCTCATCTATTACTGGTGGAATTGCATCTCTAGTATCAATATTGTGAAGTTTTTAGGACAGTTGAGTCCAGTGTACACAAAGCTTTGTGGCAGTCTAAACCAGTCCACTGGACTCGTCTCTCTACTGTTGCTGTTGTCCATAAATTACGTAACGTGCTACAGCATATAAAATGGGAATCTGGCTGTGATCAACAAAATCTGAGCTATCTTAATTTAATTTATTTTACCTTACTTAAATCAAAACAAAAGAATAAACCTTTTGAGTGATCAAGATCTCACTGCCAACAGACGTCTACAGACGCAATCTTGGTCCCCTGTAAATATCAGACTTGTGGGATTGTGTGCTGTCTCTGGTTTGTTAGTGATATCAGTTTTCTCTAAATGGATACCAGCTTTCTGGTCTTTCTATGAGTACTGCTGTATAATCAGGTACATTCCTACTGTGATTTGTAAAGGTTCATTCTATAGCCTTTTTCTGAGATTGGAGATGACTAACAGGATCAGCAAATATAACTGCAACAGTCCATCGTAGTTTATTTTTCTAATTTTGGGCATGTGTAAAGAAAGTTAAATCTGTGAACTAGAAGAAGAAAATTGACTTGATGTGCCCTTAGGCACACTAATATATTGCTATAGAGAGGGCTTAAAAGAGTTTGTTCTCCATAGATTTGTGTTAGTGCCAAAACCTGAGATCCTTGCTCCGTTTTTGCTCATTGCTTTTTAGGTTGCCTAAGGATAAGATTACCTGGTGACTGGTATGCTTTAATAGCATTTTCCTAACCCAAGGACCTGGAGACTTGGCCCAAAATTAATAGAAGGTTAATCTTTTGTATATGATTTTCATATGTTCTGTTAACTATTTTGGTACTCTGGCAACAGTATAAAGCTGTATTTGGGGATTTATGAATAATGATGCTTTCATAGAGTACATTTCTGACTTACACCTGATTAACTACATATAATTTAAAAACTTTTTGAATTCATTGTGAAGATGGGGAATTCTGCTGAGCTGTCTTTGGAAAGGGAAATAACTTTTTTTCAGAATTTGAAACCATAAAGTTCTATGTTCAGATAATGATATTTCAGTTGCCATCTGATGCTGTTGTGGTTTTAAACTGCATCTTCCTGAACAGTTGTCATCTGGTAGCCTTAGTTTGGGAAGAAATTATTGTAAAACTGGAATTGCTTTTTCTAGATCTTTTTCCTTCAGTAATATGGAGCATGTAAAATTAAAATCTAACAAAATAAGTGGGTAATAACTGTATTTTTAAAACTGGTTAGAGAGTAAAAAAGGTAGAAACATTGTTATCTAAACCCTACCTAACAAAGTCAGATATAATTTTAGAAGTATGACTTTAACGAAAGATTTGCTGAATAAAAAAAGTCCATTAGTGTCTAAATTCTGCACACACCTCACCTTAGAGAGCTTCATTTAATGAAAACTCAGTTATCTGAATAAACTTCATGTCCCTTGTTTGACTGAGCAAGTATTTTACTAAGCAAGAGCAGCTGCAGAAGCAGCCTTAATCATACTTATGGACATGGATGTTTCCTATAGTTCTGACTGTACTCTGGCTGTTTTCTACATCCCCCTGGTATCTGCTGTCTTTGTAGTCTCTTTACCTGAGTTTCACACCACATCTCCTTTCAGACATTTCTCTTTTCTCTCTCCTCACTTGCTTTGTCCCCTCATCTTCTCCGTTCCCTTGACTTTCCGTTTAATGGATCTTCTCCATGCCAAAAAAAAATATGGTGGAACTAAATATCACATGTCACCATCATGCTGGTTATTTTGCATCCCTTTTCCCTACCCTTTGTCTTGGAAGATTAGATTGTAAGTTGTTTGGAGCCGGGACTGTCTGTTGCTGTGTGTATGTACAGTGCCCAATACAATTAACCCTGGATCTTGATTGGTCCCCAGGAATTATCATACTAAGCATGATTTGTCCTGCTGTAAGTCAGATTGGTGTTCATTTGCCCATTTAAAAAAAATTTTTTAAGAGCAACAGCCAGCATTTAATGCATGATTTTAATGAACACAGCAGTGGTTTTTTAGTATGGAATTACATGGAATATGGAGGGTTTTTTTTGTGTGAATTTATTCTGTCCATTCTTTTTACCCGTTTTAGATGTTGGATGTCTATGACATTCTTCCTTTCGATAATCCAGATGGTGGAGTTTGGAAACAAGGATTTGATATCACATACAATGAAAATGAATGGGACAGTGAACCTCTTCAAGTGTTTGTTGTGCCTCACTCACATAATGATCCAGGTAATACACTGCCATATGGATTTAAAAACTGGGTATTCAGCAACTTGAGTTAAGATTCACAATATTGCAGCCTTCTTTTGGTATTAGGGGTTGGGCTTTCCTGAATCATTCTGTCTCGTGTATTAAGTATGGATCCACCACAGCATGTGTTAATTTACCCTATTGACTTCATTGGAACTACTCAAATGCTAAATCTGTGCATGTGCTTAATTATTTAGCTGGATCAGAGCCTTACTAGTGGCATTTTGCCTTGGAGTGTAATATGGAATTTTTAGATGCTCAGCACTGTTAAGTCAAATGGAGCTACACATTACTGCATTAAATATGTTCATTTTAATAAGATATTTTTACCAGCATGTAGTAGTAAGAAAATTTTCAACTTCGATAATTGTTTAACTATTTTTAATGTAAGCTGCCAGTAATTATTAATAGGCTTATATCTTTGGAAGATGTTATACTAATCTAATGTTATACTCATCTAAATTTCTATTGTTTTCCTTTTCATTGTTTATACTTAGAGTGAATAGCAAATGTAATATTCCTCCCCTTTCCCCTCCAAGATGAGTTAACATTTCTAATGACTCTGTGAGATTAAAAGTATGCAGACCTTGAAAGTTTATGCAACAGAGCAATACCTGCAAAAGGCAACCTGTTTGGTACATAAAACTTAAATTCAGATATGTTGCCTACCACCATTCAGTTTTCTCTTCAGCAAATCTATACTCCATACACCTGAGGGGAGAGTGGGGAAGGAGTAGCTTTAAGCTAGATACCTAGTGCTCCTCTGAGGGAGACACGGATGCATGTCACCATTTTCAGATGATCTAGGACTGAGGAAACGAAGGCCTGTTTTTAAAAACTCTGTTCCTTGGTGAATTGGGATAGAACCCAGCTCTTACAATGACTTCAGCATCTAGGGATGGTTTTAGTGTAGAATTCCCATCAGCTGTCACTGCCGTTTTAAACGTTGTATCAACTAAGAATACTAGTTGAGGTGGCGCTTAAAACAGGGATAACAGTTGACAAGCTGTGCATGCTAGAGCAGTGCGTGTCAACCTTTCCAAACTACTGTGCCCTTTTTAGGAATCTGATTTGTCTTATGTATCCCCAAGTTTCACCTTACTTAAAAACTACTTGCTTTCAAAATCAGACAATAAAAATTGTGTCACAGCACACTATTACTGAAAAATTGCTTACTTTCTCATTTTACCATATAATTATAAAATAAATAAATTGGAATATAAATATTGTACTTATATTTCAGTGTATAGTATATAGAGCAGTATAAACAAGTCATTGTATGAAATTTTAGTTTGTACTGACTTTATTAGTGCTTTTTATGTAGCCTGTAGTACAATTAGGAAAATATCTAGATGAGCTGATGTATCCCCGGAAGATGTCTGCATACCCTCTGGAGTATAAGTACACCTGCCTGAGAACCACTGTGCTAGAGCTCCCAATGCTGCTAATATTGGAGGAGCTGAACCAGTGAGCAACTGGGATGCTTTTTTTCAAAAACATTTGTAGTATGGACAGGGGCAAGCTAAGTGCTTGTTTACATGGAAAAAAATTTATACTGGTATAAGCTCAAGTGTGAATTTAAGCCAATACACTTCTACTGGTATAACCCCCTGTCTGGACAGTTACTCTGGAATAAAAGTTTTTCAGTTTTGCTTACATTGCTGTGGAAGGTGCATGAACTAATGCGCTTTTTTTTTTTTTTTTTTTAAAGCTACTCTTATTCCAGAAAGTGTTTCTACAAGGGGTTATATCAGCTGGTAAAACTTACCTATGTAGACACATTCTGAGAATTTGGCCATGCTCTTTGGTGTGTATATATACACACAAGCCTTGAGTTGATGAGAGGGGGTGGAATCTGCTGAGCACTAATTATAACAAATGGAATGTAACCATTTAAATGATTAAGCTTTTCCAATATGGCTCTTTTCAAGTATGATTTTGATAAATTTTTTCTAAATAGTTTTCAATATTGGAAATACTACAGATCAGGCAGAGAGATACCACTAGTCTGCAATGAGTCATTTTGAAATTACTAGACACCAAGAAATAGCAGAAAATTAAAAAAAACATTTATTTGGTATTGCATCATACCCTTGTGATGAGGTATCACAAAAAACAAATACGAAGCAAACTGTATGTGGTATAAATTAATTGATATAATGTATTATGAGCTGCCCCTTCTTGTCTTTATCTTTTTGCTCAATACCCCATTGTGCTCTCATAAACTTTCTCCAACATACTGGAGTAAAGAATAGCCTGCACTACATTAAAGCACACCTGTAGTATGTATCAGCAGGGTATACAGGAGCCAATTAATGCTCGGCAATTTACTGTGCTTTAGAAATCATGCCCCCATAGCGAGCAGCAACGCACCATGTAGAAAAGCTCTAAGAGGACAGGCAAAATGTAATTGGGTAGGATTTTTTTCTAAAATTGTCAAAAGGCATAAATAACTCATTCCTTTTATAATCTGTTTAGATAACACATTTATACACCTAGGAATAAAATTTAATTAATTACAGTTGAAAGATTGCAGGAAATAAAAAAACGATTAAAAAAATCTAACTGCCCTATTTGCATTTCTTAACCAGTTGCTATTCTGACTATTTCTAGAATTTAGTTTTGAAAAAGCTACAATATTCAGAAGGTCATAAAATGTACTGAAGTTGCTTCTGGTGAGAAGCCTCTATCTTCCTTGGCTACTACAGAATATATCTGGAGCTGCCTGTTTGAGCTATATGCTTTGTGGCTTGCCAGGCAGTACTTTGCTTCCGATTTTAAAAAAAAAACAACCTTTCTATATCGTTTGAGGATAAATAAAGGTGTTTCATTTCCTTGATCATCAAATTCGTACCTAAAAGGACTTTTTAGAAGAAGATGTTCAGTACACGGATTTGAGTTATCACATTTTTGGAGAAATGTTTTAGTTTGATCTTTCACCTACATGCAATTAGGTGTGCCATTATGCTGAAAACATTTGGTTCAGTTCTTATGACCATAAAATGGATTTTTTTTCTCTGCCTATTCAAGTTCCAGGCTCAGTTGCCCAAAAAAGAGCTGTGTTAAAGCTTCTTATATGGTGCATGTTCTGGATAATTAAGGGATCCCTAGTTTTTGGTAGATTAACAATTCTCACAAGACTACATATCTATTCTTAGCGTCTAGACATAGATTAATCAAGAATCAGTTGATTTTTGCCCTTTTTTGAAAACAAAGTGGATAAAATATAATTTAAAGAAAAACCAATGAAATAATAAAACTCGCAGCAAAACCCAAATGAAGTGCTGGGAATGAAACATTTAACTTTAAACCTTGTGCGGCCAGTGTTAAATTGGGTACTGGTAATTTAACAACAGATTTCCGGAGTCAAAGCAAGCCTTAGTATGGTAGCTATTACTAACAAATCAGATATTCTGAACTACTGTCACACAGTCTGAGTTTATATTAACTTTTGATGCAGTACTGTAAACTAATTGGCCTCTCACCTGCTGGCAAGATGAGCCTTATACTATTATAAAAATAATAAAAATTCTAAGTTCTTACAGTGGGTTTATATCTGTCAGTATCAGCACTTTACAAAGGTTTTCCATACTATGGATTGCAACCCACGGTAGGGTGAAAGAGGGTTTAGAGGGTTTTGTTGGGAGTTCATGAAAAAAGTAAAATGGGGGGAAAAATACATACACCCCTGTACTAGTGTTTCACTCTAAGGGCACCAAATTGTTGTATTCTGAGAATCCGTATTAGTGATTCAGTAAAAGGTGTGTGTGTATGCAGCAGGCTGATACAGCTTCTGCTAATAAAACGTTATTGGGGCAATGCGTAGGAGCCCTAGTCTGTTGTGCTAGGCTCCGTGTAAGCACACTGCAAAAAGATAGTCCATGCCCCAAAGGTTCTATCTTACACAAGAGAAAAGCCCTATTCAAATGTTTATTATGTACAACACAAAGCGCATAGATTGTGGCAAAATATGTCCTGAATTAAAACATTAGATGTGCCTGTTGTAAACTTTAATGTGCCTGAGGGCACCACTGAGCTTCACACAAACACGTTGTATATACCGTTATTGCTGGAGCTCATTGATTTGGAAAGTGATCCTTTTGTGGAAAAGGAAAGTGTCAGGTTGCTCCAATAATAGCTCAGAGAAAATGTGGAAGTGTGGGGAAAGCATTTTCATATTGATTTATTAAAATATAGTGCATTCCAAAGTGCTGTGTGCCAAAAGTATGAAACGTTCAATGTTGTAATCGAAGCATCTAGAAACAGGACATCTATCACTGCAAGGTAAACCTGAGGACATTTGTGAGTGAAAACTTGAAGCCTTCAATGCTGATCAAGACTTGTTTACTGAAACTGGCAACGTCAACATGAACTTATTTTAGATGTCTTATTTTGCACAGTGCATAGCACATGCACCACAGAAAGATCGTATTCTCCCCTGCATAATAGA
>ML675612.1:96801-254360 GCA_007922155.1 Mesoclemmys tuberculata
GGTTCTGAAGATGTTCCAGGGCAATCAGTGTCTGATGCTGTACATTCATGACACTTTTGAATTGATTTGTGATTATGAGAGTTCCTGTAAACATCAGCCACTTTTTTATGCTGAAATGAGATGATGCATAAAGTAAAGTGCTATCTTGACTCATTTAATTAAGTGCAGAAGTGCAGGTTTTCATGAATGATTAGTGATTGCTTTTTGCATATGCCTTCAATAATTCATCTTAGTGGAATACTTAGCCTACATTCCTGATATTTTTGGGCACATAAATTGAACATTTCATTCCAAAGGTGGAGTATGAATGCTGTACACAACAAGGTCAAAATATTCATTCAGAATACTTGGAAATTTGTGGATATAACGGAAATAAATTAGTGCATAATGGAAACTTGGAGCCATTTCATCATGTTTTGGACTGAGAGAACTGAAGTTCCAGTTGGGAAACATCAAAAAATTATGCCCGCATCTGAGTGACTTTCAAATTCAGCTGTCATGTTCTCCTACCTCTTCCCCCCCCCCGGTTCAGAAAGAGGTGAGTCATCAATTCTGGTATGCAGGATGCAGTTGACTTGATAGCACTGGCTGGGCTATTATTACACACAGACTTGTGGCAAGATCATGCAAGTGACTTTCTCTGCTGGAACTAGTAGAAATAGGGTGTCTCTAAAGAAGGAATACTCAGTTTTACTTTCAGAAGCCTTACATTCCGATCCTATTTTCTCTCAACTGTCTCATCTTTGTGCTTGATTGTTGTAATTCAGCACCAAGTATCACAGTTGTCTAGTGATCAAAAATGACGTAAAATTTTATTTTTCTAGTGCCGCCTCATGTGAAGCAACTTCTCGCAGCAAAACAAGCTCCTCAATTGTATTGAATTTTCAGTGGAGTGTACTTAAAATTTTGTATATTTTTATCATTAGCTTATTTTTGAAATTACTAACCTTTTTTTTGTATTGTGTAATCTGTAGAATGCCCAACCAAGATCACAACCTGTTACGCTAGGCACTGTACAAACATAGTGTGTTAAAAAAAAAAGTCCCTGCTCCAAAGAGCTTACTCTGTCAGTATTTCTCAATCTTTTAAGTAGCAAGTACCCCCTAACTTCTGAACATTTTAATAAGTATCCCAACACTCAATTTTCCACTCTGAGAAATACAATCTTTTTCCCCATTACCGCTGGACAACTGTATTTCTTGTAAAGCAGGAGAGTTCTGAGTTCTGCAGTGTTGTGTGGCTGTGGCAGATCTAAAAACCCACTTCTGTTCCTCCCCTCCTTCCTTCTCTGCTTCTTCTGTATAGGAGCAGAAGTCAACGCCAGCCAATCACTACGGCCTGATGGTGGGGTCACGTGGTGTTCTCCTCACACAGGCGGGTACTTGTGAGGTTTGAGCAGGCCACCAGAGTGGATAGCACTGCTCCCCATGGCCATCCGTAGGGGGGTGCGGGCCTGGAGCAAATCATGGTGTGTGGGCCCCTCTTAACATTTTTATACCGGTAAAATCTGGAGCTGTCATAGCTGTCAGTTTCACTGCTGAGCAAGAGAAGTGAATTTGCAAGTAAACCTATTGGTAGAGTCCGGCTCCAGAACTGGGCAAGCTGCTGGGCTCTCTACCTGGCTTTCTGGGCACCAGGGAGGGGAGCTACCACCTGGGCAAGTTGCAGGCAGCTGCAGCCTGGCTGCCACCCAGAAGGTGGGCGACTGCCATCCAATCTGAACTGGGGCAGAGGAGGCTTCCGTGCAGGCTGGGACCTACGGTTGTGGGCAGCTGCTGCCCATCTTCAAGCCAGGATGCGGGAGGCTGTCCCTCAGCTCAGTGAGCCCAGTTCGCAAGGTGCAGGAGGCTGCTGCTGGGCTCCACCCTGGGAGCTGGGACCACGCGGGACATGAGCAGCTGCTGCACAGCTTCCCAAAAAGTCAGCAGCTGCCACACGGCTTCCCAGGACTGCTGCCGTCCACCTCCTAAGTAGGAGGTGGGAACGGGTGGATAGGTGGTGGCTGCTGCCTGTGTCCCCCCAAAAGCCCGAGGCTGCTGCCTGCCTTCCAGCTGGGACCGAGGAGGAAGTTGGCGGCTGCTGTCTGCCTTCCCTGGAAGTTGGCGGCTGCTGCCTGCCTCCCTTCACTGGGTTTTTCACCACGTACCCCCTGACTGTGTCTTGTGTACCCACAGGTTGAGAAACTATGCTCTAAGTCAATGTGACTAGCAGGGGTGGGATGCTAAACAAAGGTGGAGAAGTGAAATTGCTTGCCCAGGATCAGATAGGTTGAATTCTCGTCTGTGACACAGCCCCCTAAAACCCAGTCAGTGTGCAGTCCACTGAAACATGCTTCTTGTCAACAGTTCAAGTTAGATACATCTGTAAGCTTGGGATGGCTGCATTACTTTCAAGTTGTAAAATTATCATGAGTTATACAGATATGGTAAATGAGTGCTGATGAGACTTTTAGGCCACACCATTATATATTCCCTATACACCACATATTTTACAAGAAAACTAATTAAGGAAAGTTGGCTTGTTTAAAAAATTGTCATAATTTCTTTAAATTCCTCTTCCTATAAACCTGATGTCTTTAGCAGTATGAATCTAAATTTTTTACTTCTGAGAGATAGAAATGAATAATTCATTACATTTGTCTCTGTTTACTTAAAGTTTCATATGTAAAGACTTTCCAGGGCTGGGGATCTGTTGGAAAGTTGAAAATCGCTGCTTTTCAAACCCTGCATTTTTAGTCCTGAAGGGTTGTGAAATAGCAGACCTTCAATCTATGAATGACCTAGGATTTGAATGCTGCCTGTCTTAGGGAAGTGGCATGTAAGTGAAAGTTCTATATTATGGGAAAAAGAAGCTTTTTTGGTGGCTGTTGAAGATGTTTAGAAAGTATGCAATTTTAGTAGTCATAAAAAGATAGTTTAGTGAACAGAATTTGGTTAGAGGCATTTGAATGTGTGAGATAAATGCAAGTTATATGAATTTGCAAATTATTGTGGCTATTACCTTGAGACTGTATGTGTTTAGTGTCTATTTAATTTCTTTTAAAAAGCCTCAACTTTAAAAAAAAAAAAAAAAAAAAAAGAGAGAAAGTTCCTAAGCATCTAGGACTCTAGCTTTAACTTTGGCTATCCATTTTTGAAGCTCTTGGCCATAGTCTCCTTATTTAATGTCACAGCCAGGTTCTATTTTAAAGCTTATTTTTAACCCTCTTATAACTTTGGTTAGGGAAATTGGTTTGCCCTGAAAGCAAGGGATAAATTTTCTGTAGTCTGAGAATTGGTGAAACTGTGTTTGAGTACCAGGTCTTGGAAAATTACCTTGATTTGTAGCCCAATGTCTTGTAGAATCAATCAAGTGCAGTCCTGTAGGTGGCAGCCTGTCTTGTGCTCTCCACTAAGCCATATGTTTCCTATATGGTTGTCAGGGTTTCTCAACCTTAGCTAGTGGAGATGGTCTAATTTCAGGTCTAAATGTGACACTTTAAAAATTGCAGTATTTATGATATGGCTAAACACATCTAGGTGAATGGCTTACTACTTAATGAGCTATTTACCTGGATATTTTTACAGTAAAAATCTAAAACTAATGTGAGTGGCCCTGTTCCTATATTGCAGCCATTTCCTCAAATGGGAACTTACACAGGTTTTAAAAAGTGTTAAATTTGATCGTAAAATCTCAGAAGACTAAGTATGGACACTTACTGAATTTGGTGATGTTTTGCTGTGTTCTTAAGTTTTTCTATTGACCCATTGCAGTGGATAATTTTAAAATGACTTCTTAGGTTTGTTGATGCCTTCAGTTCCTGGGGCCACTGCTAATTTTAAACAGTCCTTGATTTCCAAATTTCCTGTACAATTTTGATAAGACGTGAGTATGATAGCATAGGCAAGACTTTAAAGCTTATGTAAAGTTAAAGCAAAAATGAAAAAATGCTAGTAGGAGTGATGCTGATAACTTGGTTTTAAAAAGTTTTAAACCATGAAATTGAAAGATGGTTGATTGATATGTGTTCATGTCTCGTGTAATAGGGTGATTAAAGCACAATTACAGTACCTTTGTATCTATAATCATAAGTCCTTGCTGTCTACTAGATAAACAGCTGAAATATTTAGTTAGTTTTCTGTAAAGAAAGGGTAGAATATAAAGACTAGATAAAGAAAATAGAGTGGACATGTGTTTGCTCCTCAGTATAATTTGGAGGATGATTGGGGGGAAGGGCGGCGTTTTAGAATCAGGCAGCTACTGTGAAATTCTTCAATATTGTTTCAACCTTCAATAGCAGAATCTTATTTTTAGTGCTCCTGGCTCATATCAGAATTGGTCCTAGGGATGCATGTAAAATGGTGGGACATGTTTAGCAGTTCCCCTGGGCACCCCCTCTCTTTCTGATGAGACTGATTCAAGCACTTGAAAAATCTCAGGACTGTCTCAAGAAATGCACTTTCAATTCATGATAAAATACCTTTTTTTTTTCTGCATGTACTTGAGGGCCACAGGTGTGAACAATTGCTGTCTTACATCATATTCTAGATGTAAACGTTTAAAAATGTGGCTGATTGCTTTACTTGGATGAGACTTAATCTTGTTTAAGGTCTCCAAAGATACATTTGACTAAGGATCCCCCTGATGACTTAAAAAACTGTCCCCCTTAATCATTTCCAGGCAAAATTTAGATCTTATAGATAAGAATTATTAAGGTACTATCAAATTTGACAGAGGTCAAAGCTCTGAATGATGTTCCTTGTAACTGTCCAATATCCTGTTCCTTAACCAATTTTGGGAGGAGTGGAGATGAAGTTGTTGTCATATTGCAGGAGAAAAACTTGCTAACTAGTTGATTTTCTGGATTACAGAACAAAGGGAGATCTAATAGAATTGAGCTCACTTTCTCCCCGTCTTGGGTTGATTCCTTAATTTTTAGTCTCCCATCCCTCCTATGACTTTCAATTGTTGCTCATTCTGAAGAATGTCTTTAATTTTAGACCAAAACTTTTGTCATATATGCCAGGTGTTCACTTTTTGTTTTGGAAGTTATTTATAGCAAGAGCTGAATTGGAAAATTGAGGCCATAGAAAATAGAATTCCATACTTCGGTTTTCTACCTTTATTTTCATGTTCTGTATTTTAAGTTTGTCTGTCAGATGTCAATCATCTCAGTATGGGGGTCATTGAGGAGCTATGTAGAATAAATAACATAGTTACACAGAAATGAGAATTTAATTCCATCAACATTTTACCTATCATTTCCAATATACATTGCAGTATAGGTCTGTTCCTCCCCCATGCTTTTAAAAAGCTAGGTTATATAAATGCAATTTGTCTTGCCTTTAAGCGGTTTAGGTCTTGTGTGCGTGTAAACTGTACTTGATAGCAATATAATTATACAATTGTAGCTATGCTGGAATAACTCCTCATGTGGATACTCTATTCCAGAACAAATGTGACTTTTTATCCTGTTATAACTTGTATCACTTCCATGATTACATAGGTTTCCACGGACATCTTGATAATGTCATTGTTTTGGTGTTCTTTGTTTTTGCTTTTTTTTTTAAAACTTCTCTCTAATCTGAAGTAACAAAATAGAGAAAAGGGCTAATATTTTGAAGGCTGGTATTGTGTCTAATCTCTCATCAGTTTTATACTACATCCCATCAGTACAACATCTGAGTTATTTCTACATAAAATCGATACTGATGTTCCTAGATGATTGCTTCTGCTGCAGTGAATCCTGGCAAGGAAAGCTTCTGCTTCTCAATAGTGAGAAGTGGCTGCTGCATGGAAATCTTGATAGCATTCTTTTCTTTTAAAATGTATAATACTCAGGATCAGAATTTTCTTATTAGTGACAATGTTTCTTTGGTGGAACAAGGGCAAGTAACTGTTTGGAAACCAGATAAGCTGGTGCTGCTTGGAGATAGAAATCTATAATTCTGGAGGGCTTGTATGGATTTTCATTTGCCATGACAAAGGCCCATAAATCTACCTCACAAAAATTCTAAAGGAAATCTCTCTAGTCCCTCACACTTCACAATGTAGATTTTGCTTTTGGTTATACACCTGGTCACCGAATGCCTAGATACAAATTTGAAGTGGAATACATAGTAGGTGGCCATGGAATGATCCTCTTGCCTTGCTGATTGGAGATTTTTTTTATGTTAGGACATACCACCTGTCCAGAAGTTAAATGTGATGTCATGCTCTTTCAACTGTTGTATTTTTCCTCTGCATTAATGGGCATTACTTCCAAGAATTTTTCTAGGAGATCTTGAAGTGGTTACCAAAAGCATCCAGTTTCTAACTTACTACAACTCATATTGGAATGCAGTGAAGTTCCAATTATAATTTTCTTCTTTCCTTTCATTTTCCTCACTGACAGAGTGTGAACTGGAAGGTAAAGATCTTGCCAGAAAATCTTAATTTTTATTAGTTTATTTCACCCTGGGCTAGCCTCCTTACTAGCTACCCCACAGAAGATTCCTGCATTTTGTCAAAGGCCAGGATCATTTTCTGTACCAGGTACTCCTGTTTAATCTCTTCCCAGCTCCAAGAGTGTTTTTAAAGGTTCTGTCGGTAGTGGCTGCCTACCTGCATCATCAGGTGATAGTAGTATTCCCATATCTCCATGATTGGTTATTCAAGGATCCGTCATACCAAGAGGTGTTTACTGACATACAGAAAGCACTTTGTCTGTTCTTGGACTTGGGTCTTCAGTTGGATGTGGAAAAATCCACTCTGATTCCTATATAGAACACACAATTTATATAGATACCCCTGGATTCCTTTGCATACAGGGCCTTCCTTCCCAAGGACAGAATCATTACACTATCAAACCTTGTCAGAACTCATCTAGAAAGCCCCCAGACTTCAGTCAGAAACTGCCTTCAACTTGTAGGTCAGATAGTGGCTTGAACTTTTGTAACAGAACAAGTGAGATAATGCCTTTCCTTTGTCTAGTGATGGCTCAGATCAGTTTACTCACCAAACAGATTCAGCCTAGCCAAAGAGGTGTCATTTCCTCTGTAGGTGAAACACTCCCTAGACTTGTGGAAGGTTCATCATGATGTAGGGGTGGGAGTTCCCTTCTTCCAGCCAACATCAGTGATAACCCCATAACCATGAACACATCTCAGTTAGAGCATTCTCCAGTGTAACAGTACAGGTAGATGGGCACCCCATGAAACCACCCTCTACATCAACCTGTTGGAGCTCAGAGTGGTCAGAAATGCCTGACTCTTTTTGCCTCTCATCAGACATGAGTCTATCAAAATTGTCTCAGAGAATATGGCCTGCATGTTTTATATCATTTGGCAGGGAGGAGCGAGATCCCCTTTCCTTTGTGCCAAAGCAATAAAGTTATGAAACTGATGCATAAAACATTGCATAAGAATTTCAGCAATGTATCTCCTTGGAAGTCAAAATGTCAGAGCCAATGCTCTCAGCAGGTGTTTTTTCCAAGATTACAAATGGGAGTTATATTCCCAGCTTCTTGTTAACATACTTCAAACTTGGGAATTACTAGAAATGGACCTCTTTGCCACAGCTACAAACAAATTGCCATCTATTCTGTTCAAGGGGGTGGGGTTTAAGGTTTCAGTTCTTTGGGGGATACTTTCCTCATCACTTGGAGGGGGGGAAGCTGTTCTGTATGTTTCTCCTGAAGGCTCTCATTCTCAGAGTGGTGAACAAAACTCTGGCCTTGTCTTATGATTATCTTAATAGCCCAGATGTGTCGAGGCAGGCATAGTTTCCTTCAATGTTTCACTTAGCTCTTTGTCCAGTGATAAATCTTTCAGTCAGTCCTCAGCTCCTCTCTTGGGACACCGATAGATTGCTGCATCACAGTCTGAGCAATCTGCCTCAAGGCATGGCTCCTTGATGATTTGCAGGATTAGAGTTGGCCAGTTCTGAAAAGTTACAGCAGATATTATTAAATAATAGAAAAAAAGTCTACCAGAAATACATATCAGTCTACCTTCAAAAGTGGAGAAAATTTAGGCACTGGTGTGAACTCTGGAAAGCTGTTCCTGAATCTGCCTCTCCTCCTTTTTGTTCTGTATTACCTTCTGCAACTAAAGAAAACAAACCTGTCAGTTAATTCTGTCAAAGTTCTTTTGGCTGCCTTAATAGCTTTTTATACTACAATATAAAGGTTCTCACTGTTTGCTCACCCTACAACTATAAGGTACATGAAACATCTGGGAAATCTTTTCCTACAGGTAAAAGTCCCCACCCTAGTTTGGGATCTTAATTTGGTTCTTCAAAATCTCATGGAAGCTTCTTTTGAACTGATTGCTATATGCTCCTTACTGTATTTATCTGAGAACAGCCTTCTTAGTGGCTTTTACATCATCCCACAGAGTTAGAGAAATTGGGGCTCTAATGACAGACCCTCCTTTCACAATATTCTACAAGGACAAGGTTTCCTTACGGCCACACTCCAGGTTTCTTCCTAAAGTGTCTTCTGAGTTTCAGTTGAATCAGATCATTTACCTACCAGGGTTGTTTTTGTTCCCCCCCAAAATCATGCAATTCCAATCCTGAGACAACCTTTCATACTCTAGATGTCAGAAGGATGTTGGCCTTCTATCTAGATAGGGCTAAATCATTTTGAAAATCTCCTAGACTTTTTTTGCAGACAGATTTAAAGGTTGTGCTATTTCTACCCAAAGACTATCTAAATGGATTACTGGATGTATTATTGCTTGTTACAGTACTGCTGGTGTTCCGCCTTCTTCTGGTGCATCAGGTCATTCTGCGAAGTCTCAGTCTACATCTAGGGCTCTAATTAAATATGTTTCAGTATCTGAGATCTGCAGAACTGCTACAAGACCTCAGTACATACCTTCTCCAGGCCCTATGCCTTACAGAGCAAAAGAACTGCACTGCTAACTTCAGCTCTAAAGGAATCAACTAAAGCTTAATTGATTCATTTAAATTTGATGTGGTCAGGCTGGCAGTGCAGTTACTTTGCTCTGCTCTGGACTCTATTCTGAAGCTCCCTTCTCCTTATGGGGATCCTGCTCAGGAGTCACCTGAAGTGGAGCATCCATAGGGATGCTACTCAAAGAAGAAAAAAGGTTACTTACCTGTTCAGTAACTGTAGTTCTTTGAGATGCGTCTTTTTATGGAAGTCCACTACCAGCCCTCTTTTCTTTCTTATTTGGCATTTCCTTTGAAGACTTGCCAGTAGCGAAAGAATTGAGGGCAATTGACTCACACAACCTAGTATAGCTTTGGTGCAGGGCATGAGGATACCAGCAGTGCACGTGTGGGCTGAACTGACACTGCTAATGAAAACCTCTGATTGAAGGCAGGTGGGGTGCATACACCCCTGGACTGTAGTGCCCAGAGGGGCCACATCTCGAAGAACTACAGTTATTGCACAGGGTGAGTAATCCCTCTCTCTGACAGGAAAGGGAACAGGCTAAAATAATACTAAACTTTTGTATGCATCCCCTATGTTACCCATAGGGCCAATGAGTGGGTGGATGTTGTAGGGGCTAAGACTAGTTAACTACAGAATACCAAAAAGTGCAAGACATGTTTCCAAAATTTCAGAAAAAGGACTGTTCTGAGGGTTTGTAATGAAGTCTAGTGTTGATCAATTTTCCCAGTACCATCAAAAATTCAAGGGGAATATTTCTAGTTCTATTTTAGGGGCTTCTTAATTTTTAGTTCTTTGAGCTACAGAGAGGGTTTAAAGTCTAGTCAAAGCCAAAAGCTATACACAGTGCTTTCAGTGTTGCTGCTGTTCCACTGTAATAGCTGACATGCAGCCTCTTTTGCTGCTTACACCATTTGTTTTGGTTGGTCTCAAACTAATGTATTAAGTTTTGCATTAATGTATATGAATATAATTGAGTATAAAAGACTACTTGATAGCTTTTATTGCTGCTATACAATACATTTACTGTTACAATTGTGCTGTTTTATTCTGTATAGGACAAATGTTACAAACATTCTTTCAACCCATTCTCTGTTAATTGTGTAATAATGTGTAACTATTCCAGAAGAACTTCATGGTGTAAAGAGTTCTTAATTCATAGTCTTCTATTGGTATGTTCGTTCACATAAATAGCTTTGAAATATTTCTTTGATTGTAGAAGGGCAAATGAAGTACTGAAAGAAAAATGAATTAATAATTCTGAACCCCCTTCCTAATGGATGTCAACTTCCACAGCAAATTGTTCCCTGAAATGAATGTAATTCACATCAAGTTATAGCTCTGATAAAAGCGGCATGTTAGAGAAAATAAAAAATTATTCTGGTTTGTTGTTTTTCCTTCTCAGTCTCCTTGAAACTTGCAAATAATAATTCACCATGTCAACTTCGTTAACTTCTTGTAATCGCAAAACAATTTGTATGTTATGTTTAATTTGTGAACAATCTTACTGACTTTTTCTTTATAAAATGTACTTTCCCTCCATTAAAAGATCCTGTCAAATAGCTTAGGCTCCCATATTTAGGTACTATTACATCTCTCTATTCAAACTTAAAATTGTGGGGAGCTTCCTCTAGATTCTGAATATGATTAAAGAAAAGCTTAGCTATGATCATAGTTGAGGCTTTAAAGAGCTGCTGCTGTGTAAGGAAACTACAAAAGTGCTATTACACTCCGAAAACTAGCACTGAGGGTGGCTTGGTTTTTCCTCTGTGACGTAAAAAAAAATCTAATTTACTCAATTTATGAGTAAAAGGATAGTTTAAAAAAAAAAAAAAACCAACTGCCATTTCTGCAAACTTAGTCTGGAACCTGAAAGTTCTTTCTGGCTCTCTCACATCACCAATAAAAAAAATTTTGCATTTGGAACTTAATCAACAATTCTGATGTGTGAGCTGGAAAAGAATTAGCTCATTTTTGCCAAAATATATTGGTCCTGCAATACTAACAGAAGCAAAACTTACTGACTCAAATATGCTTTTTAATTTTTTTTACTAAAGATAAGAAGAGAAGACTTTCAATACCTGGACAAAACAGATGTGTTTAGTAAAAGGGAAGCTTTTTGCATAATCAGTTTTCTGTCTGATGTCACACACTAAAATACTCTTTTGTATTAATCTGCTGGCCTTGAAGCGATATTTAATGCTAGTTATTGCCACAGCTGTATTGGACTAGTGTGTTGAGTTGTGGGATTGTGTATGTATATCACTCATTTTTGTGTTGTGCTGATAACACATCTATGAAAAAAATGAATATGGGGCTTGGTTGGCAAGTGCCTCCAGAGAACAGAAAGAAAAGAGACTTTCATAATTCAGGGTTGGATTTGCTCATGAGAATAGCAACGGTTTATTGGCTCTAAGTAGAAGCTTTCATTTTGTTTAAAAAAAATCCTCCTTAGTGTTTAAACTTCGACAGACAAGTTTCTCATCCGTTGTTTACTGTTGTGGGTGCGATCTGCAGCTGCTGCTTTCACTACAAAGCCACCTGCCTCCTCCATTTGTCATCCCTTAATAGCAATATGTGTTGCAGGTACAGGCATCAGGAAGAGTGTGCTTGTGTTCTAGATAGATAATGATCATCCCTCTTCCTTGTTCACCCGAGACTAAGAAAGGGGTGAAGAAACCATGCTCCAATCAGGGCCTGTGATAGTGAGAGATAGGAAGTATCTCCCTGAGTGCTTTCATAGGGTCTTTGGGGGAGGGGTTAAGAATCTCATGGCAAGATACCTGCATTGAGAATAGAGTTGCCAATATTTTATTTAAAAAATGAGAGCCTGTTTTCTCAGCACCCCTATGGAGGAGGAGTTCCTTGTATCGAAGGGGACAAAGGGTGGGTTGCCCAGTACCACAGGGGACTGGGGGCACTGACCATGTGGCAGTGAGGAAATCTTTCACTCCTAGCAGCAGTCAGGCAGCCTTGACTGCTGAGACCCAGCTCTGGAAGTGAACAGGGGAGCACTGAAGAGCCAGAGTCAGGAGAGAGAGGCAAGAGGCACCCGTGAGTACTGGCTCCCTGCTGACTCCAAAAATCATTTTCTTTCCCTGTTGCCTTCCTGGTTTTTTCCCCCCACTATAAACAAATTCTTACCGTAACAATTACTTCATCTTTTGTAACTGAGCAGTTCGGTAATGTCGTCGTCGTCGTCTTCTTTTTTAAAAAAAAACGTTACTACAGGTTGGAATGTTAGGTTTTTAATCTAATCATGTTTTCTAAAGAAAAAACAACATATAAAAATTGTCAAAACAAAAATTTCTGACTTTAAAACAGGTTAGGAGGATTCTTATTTCTTACTAAGGTCTAGCACTGCAAGTTAGCACACAGCATGAAAAATTGGACATTTAAATGGTGTTACACAATGCATGTTTAGAACTAATGTAACCCTTTTTTTGATGCGGTAAAATCTTTGAGAACCCTTTAAATCAACTTAGATTTTATGTAGTGTATTCTTATTTTTAATTTAGGTTGGTTGAAGACTTTTGATGACTACTTCAGAGATCAGACACAACATATCCTAAACAACATGGTGGTAAAGCTGCAAGAAGACAACAGGAGGAAGTTTATGTGGTCTGAAATCTCTTACTTTTCAAAGTGGTGGGATGGAATAGATAATCAAAAAAAGGATGCTGTTAAAAGGTTTGAACATCTGTATTATTTTCTGTTATATACCATTTTTGTAGAGTTTTGTAAATCTGAATGATGTGCTTAGATACATGTAAACTTGGAGCTTCATTGATAGAAGTATACAATTCTCAATTATCCTATTTTAATACTATACTGCTGGATGATTTTGGTGGCTATACTTTTATTTTTTCATAATTTTTATAAGTTTTTTTTCCAGGTAGGTGGAGGCAGGCTGCATTTTTGACCACTGTATACCTGATAAAGAACCAAATAAAAATATCTGTGTAAATATATTAGCATCAGTGGTGGTAGTTTCATAGTTAAAGTTGCAACTGAGTTATCATTATAAGCCTAATTTATCCTCCCCATCCTAATAAGTTAAAATGGCCTAAACATTGATAAGTTGGGCCCAAATCTTTCTGTAAAATACATGCATATGCCAGTGAGTTCCTCAATTAGGACATCTAGGAATTAAGGTGTACAAAATTTTTTAAAAATCCTTGAAGTTTTTGATAACACCGTAGCAATAAAAAAACCAAAAACATAATTTGTCTTCCTTAGCTGAACTCTATTCCGAGGACTAATTTTTACTTGAGTGCGATCACATTTAGAAAGATTATCAAAAATTTTATTAATGACAATAGGGTAACTTCTTACAGTGATGTTAAACTATCCCTTTAAAAAAGTGTGTGTGAGGGGGTCTCTAGCAATTTAACTTTTGGGGATAGTCTTCAAAATGTAAACTGATCACTTGAGGGGTTTTGGAGTAGAATAAAAATTTTCCACCCAAATTAAAGTTCTCCGTTGAGCTGGTTTGCTCCATCTATCTTGAGAATATAAAGTGAAAGATGACTTCAAATTAAGTTTGAGATTCTTCATTGCCAACTCCAAGTTCAAAAAGCGTGAGTCAAGTTCCCCTCCAATATTATGATTGGTTTAAAAATCGTGAGATGGGGGGGAAAAAAAGGAGGGAGGGAGGTTGGAGGGTTATTTGTCATCTGTTTTCTTTTAAACCTGTAAAAGTACATTTTTCACATTTTCAAACTTCTTTCCAATGAGGTGGGCTAGAAATGTTAATAAATCTGTGATTGTTACATAATCATAGAACGGCAAGTGCTGGGACGCTAATGAAAAGAACAAATACCAAGACACATTAAAATTGCAAGGGTTGGCAACCTTGTTTATCTCTTTCATGGTGGGATGAGCCAGGGGGTCAGCTGGAAGATGCCACCTCACACTGTGTTTCCTGGTGCTCCTGCTAGTCCCAGTATTTCTTTCCTATAGAGCTTCTAAGGTGCTGACTTGCTATGGATCTTATTAGGTCTGTGTGGATTGTGCGAATTTGTTAGGATTTGTGTTGTGGGTTATAAAAGGTGGTGTGAGTAGGAAGTGTGGATGATGACAATAGAGTATGTGGTAGGGAGGCAGTGGAGAAATGAAGGAAAGTGAGTAAAATAGCACTGGGAATTGGAGAAGTTAGAGTCTCCTACCTATTTCAGTATTGTAGCAGTCTCTTAAATCACAATTACAAATATTTTTTTCTATACTCATTCACTATGTATTCCTGCTTTAGTCACTGCATCAAGTTTAATGTTTTTAGTGTAATTTGCACAGGCAAATTTACTTGGGCAATTTCTGACTGGGGATTTTTATGGAATTAATTTATAATTCAGACAATTGCTTTTGGAAATTATGAAAGTTGATTTAAAAACTCTTGATTAAAAATGAAATTTAGGGAGGGGTAGCAAATGGTTGGCTAACTTCGACACTTCTTGTGCCACCATTCCTAAACTCCCTCCCTTCCCTTCTCTTGTTGTGTCTGGAATGCACACTCCATTTTTAAACAAAACAAACAAAAACAAACCAATCCAAAACCTGTTCACGACCATTTAATATCTCTCTCCTTCTGGCTCTTGGCTATCAGAAACCTGGATTCCTTTATCTGAGCTTGTCTCTGCAGCTACCCTCTTTTATGGAGGCCTCTCTTTCTCTTTATATTATCTTTTCTGGATTAGACTGTGTGGGGGTGTTGGGCTGCTTCTCTTCTGTTTCTGCCCCTCCCTTCTCACCCTTCCCACATTTTCTCCTCTTTTGAACAGTACTGTTTCTGAATCTCCTTTCCTTTCTTCCTCCATGTTCCTGTTATCTACTCGCCAACCAACTACTCCTCCATTAATCTTCCTGTTTGGTTTAGACTTCTGGGTCTTTCTCTCTTCCTCTCTCCACAGTCTCCCACATTAATCCTTAGTGACTTCAGCTTCAATGTTGATGACCCATCTGACCCCTTAGATGCATGTTTCTTTGTCCTCAACTCTTTGTTTGACCCAAAACCCTCATTGAACTCTCCCTTCACTTGATTTGGGCTTCACCAAACACAAGAGTCTTTCATTTACAGCTGCTGTCTGGAGTTCTTCTCCAATTCTGTCCTAGACCTTTTTCAGTCTGGCTTCTACTCCTTGTGTTCCACTGACACTGATCTTATCAAAATCCTTAGATATCCCTTCCTAGACAAAACTCAAAATCAGTACTCCATCCTCATCCTCCTTGACCTGTCAGCTGACTTTAATGCCGTTGACTATGCTCTTATTCTTGAAATCTTGTCCTCTCTTGACTTATATGACTGTCCTTTCTTGATTCTCTTTGTAACTGTCTAATCACTCCTTCAGCATGTTCTTTGAAGTATGGTCCTCATTTCCCTCCAATTTTCTGTGGGGGCTGCACAGGCCTCTGTCATTGGTCCCCTTCTCTTCTTCTATGCCTTGCCTCTGAGTAATTTCATTTACAAACACAAATTCAGCTACCATCTATTGCTGACAACTCAAAGAGCTACTGCTCTACTCCAGATCTATCTCCTTTTGTCCAAGCTAAAATCTCAGCCTGCGTCTCTGATATCCCCTAATGCATGTCTAGCCAACAATTTAAGCTCAAGAAGTCTAAAACAGACCTCTTAATCTTTTTCTGAAAGTCCTCCCTGCTACTTCATTCTCAATTTCTGAACAGCACCAACATCCTGCCTGCTACTCAGGCCTGTGACTTGGACCTCTCACTAAGTTCTAGACTGTCTAAATCTTGCTGATTGTTTCTGCATAACATTTCTAAAATACAGCCTTTCCTATCCAACTATCCAGCTAAAACTGTTGTCCTAGTTCTCATCACCTCATGTCTCAGTTACTGCAGTATCCTGTTTTGCCCTTGACGAATGCAGTCTTGCCCTGCTCATATCCACTAAAATGCTGCTGCAAAGATGAATTTCCTAGCTTTTTGCTTTAACAATGTCCTCCTGTTTTGATTGCTTCACCAGCTGGCTCCCTCTATCATATCGAACATAAGCTACTTATTTTTCACTTTCAAGGCCCTTCATGGCCTATCCCCACCCTACCTATCATCTCACGTTCATTATTGAGGTGTTGATTCCTTCCTCCATTGGTCACTTAATAAATTTCAAATTAAGCACTTTCATGATTTCTCCCATGCTAGCGCTCATGCTTGGGAGGAGCTTCTTGTAAACATCTGCACAGCTACCTTGGTATCCTCTTTCAAAACCCTTTTTTAAAAAACTCTTTTATAAAGCCTCCAGAAGGTTAACTGTTAAGCCACTTGTGTGAGGAGACCATTGCCAGTCATCTTGGTGAATATATTCTTCTTCAAGTAGATGGTGCTATGTATTCCACACAAGAGTTGGAGAATTTTGACTAGCAGTAACTGTAGGGTTGGTGTTCATGTCTTGTGGGTGTAGCCTGCCCTTTGGCTATATGAGGTGGTGCCAACCCCTCCTGTGCCCCACCCCAGTTCCTTCTCAGCACCCATGATTGCAATTATCATTTCACATTCTCTCTCAGTTTTCTGAGAGTTACCCTTCCATGCGTATCATTTTTATGTAGTTAGCACTATCCTAGATAGGGTTAGTGTTAGGATACTTATTGCCCTACATAATACCCTCAATAGGGTTCAAGCCTGTTTTAGTACCAAGGCCCATATCTGATTGGTGGTTGCCTTCAGACTTGGTGAATGAGGCCACTCTTATGTTCTGGTGCTGCTTTCTCCTCCAAGAGATGGAGGAATCTTTCATCCTCAATGGGGGCACCAAGACAGTAGTCCTATAAAACTGATTGGGTCCATCTCAGGGTTTGTGGGAACTCTCCTTTCTCCTCTAAAAAGAGTACAGACAAGCAACATACCACTTCCTGCATGTGGGATGGAGCAGGTCCATCAAATCACTCCATGATACCACACCAAAACCCCCGGATTAGATACTATTCAGAATGGTCTCTGAAGTCCAGTGTCTGGTAGTCCTTCTTTGCAGCTTGGGGCATCCTGATTATTGACCTGTTTGCCACGAGAGACAACAAGAAATGCTGTCTGCTTTGCTCTTGAGGGGGTCTCAGTCCAGGCTCCATGACTGCACCTTTCGCGACTGTTGGGGATCATCACTCTAATATAGTTTTCCTTTGATTCTTACCATCCTTCAGGTCAGCCTCAAGTTGAAATTGGACTGTGCTGAGGTCATCCTCATTGCTCCAGCATGGTCAACAAAATGTTGATTTTCTGATCTTCTTGCTTTATCCGTTTGGTTTCCTATGCTCCTTCTTCATCATCCTGACTTCCTGACCATGATGGTCAGATTTTGCATCCTGTGCTCAGCTCTCTGCATGTCACAGCTTGGCTGCTCCATGGTTAAATGGAGAGAGAGCAACGTTTGGAACTGTTTAGTAGGTTATTTTCAATAATAGTAAACACTCTACCAGAATGGCCTCTCTGGCTAAGTGGAAGCATTTGTTGACATGTTCGTTGGCTTGTGAAGTTCAACTGAGGCTGGCTGGTATCCAAGATGTCTTGAAGTACTTGTTACATCTTCAGTCATCAGGTCTTGCATTTAGTTTGTTGAAGGTGCAGCTGGTGGCAGTTTGTGTTTTATCCACCCATTTATGGGAGGCTGGTATTTTTTTTAATACCATGGTAGTGAGGATTTTGAAAGGAGTCAGTCTCCATCTGCCAGTGAGAGAACCAGTCCTTTTTTTGGACCTTAATGTGGTCTTAATGATTCTGATGGGATCACCATTGAAGTTTTTGGCATCTTTTTATTTTTCTCTTTTGTCAAAAACTGTGTTGCTGGTGGCAATAATGTCTGCAAGCAGTGTATGTGAGTTTTGGGTTTTGATGGCAGAGCAGCTCTCCAAAGAGACAGTGACCTTCTGGCTGCACCTTAAGTTTTTATCTAAAATGGTTTCTCAGTATCATTTGAACTAGATGGCGTATTTACCTGTGTTCTTCTCTAAGCTGCATTCAACCATGGAGGAGCAGCACATTCACAGATTGGATGTCAGGTAATGTCTTTTACCTGGACAGAACTAAATCTTTTCATGCTCCACCTCATTGTATGCAGACCAAATCAAGGGACAAGCAGTCTCTTTGCAGACTATTTCTAGGTGGGTAACTTCTCGTATCAAGACAGCATACAAAATAGCTCTGAGCATACTCCCTCAAAGGTTGTGAGCTCATTCCATGAATGCACAAGCTACATTGATAGCATTTTAAAGAGACTTTTCAATATTGGACATGTGGAGGGCTGTCACTTAGTCATGTGCACATACATTTACGAATCATGATGCCATTTCTTTGGCATCCAGAGCAGATTCAAACTTCAGGAAAACTGTCCTGCAATCGTTGTTTAAATAGATGGAGTCTTACCACCTGTGAGTATTGCTTGTGAGTAAACTGTGGAATACATGATTGTATGTACTCAAAGAAGAAAAATTGATTGCTTACCTGTATTGTAACTGTTCTTTGAGATATGATGCAGACATATATTCCACAAACTACCCTTCATCTCTGCATTGGAGTCTACACTTCTGACTTGGTGTGAAGGAACTGAAGAGAGGTTAGGGTGGCACTGCCTTATATAGCCAGGAGAGGGACTACGGCCATGAGGCATAAATGATGCCCCTACAGTACTGTTAGGCAAAATTCTCCGGCTCCAGTGTGCTGAGCACTCACACATGTATATAGAATACAGGTCTGCATCACATGTTGAAGAACAACGGTTACAATACATGTAACTAACCATTTTTTTGCTTCTGCTCCCTTCTTGTCTGTGTATCCATTTATTGTGTCTTTTCTTATACTTAGATTGGGGTAGGGGTTTTCTTTCTCTTCTATGTTGATATGGCATCTAGCATGATTGCATTCTAGGCCATGACTTAGAACTTCCAGGCGCTAATGTAATATAAATAATATTTGGGGGAGCGTCATTTTCAGTTAATTGTATATCCAGTATCTTGGCATGGAAGAATTAGTTTTTATCGGTAAAAGGCAGTAAACATACCATAGACAAGCAAACTGAAGAAAAAAATATTTCCATTGATGACTGAAATTTACGGATAAGTAGGTAAAATAAAATGGTGCTTGAGGACTTCAGAGTTTGCTTAAGGCTATTTACTTCATATATTTTGATATGTGATGTTGACAGTTTTGTGTTTTAATGGTTCTAAAACTTTAACTTTTTCTATCTTGATTTCTACTATAATTAAACAATTACTTTGATTCCCCCCAATATTTTCCCACGACTGTGAAAATTCAAATAGATAAAAATCTAAAAAAGTTGAATAAACATTGATGTATTCTGTTAAACTATTAAAAAAAAAATTGAATTCTGTCAAGCCTACTAGTAACTAATTAAGGTTAAATGGTTGAGAAGTCTAGCAATCTCCATATGTCAAACACGCAGGAAGCTGGATTGTGTTAACTTTCAAATGATTCCAGGACTTGTGGTACAGGGTACATGACTGCTATAGAGACAATTTCTCTATAGAAATTGAATTTGAAGAATTTGAATTCAGTAACTTTACCAAAAACATAAAGATGCTCAGAAAGTACTTAGTTCTGGTACCTCTATTCCTGGTGAATAGGAGCCAGATTTTTTTAAATGTATTTAGGTGTATAAAGATGTGGATAGATACTTAATGAGGTTTTCAAAAACACTTCAATTAAATCATTGAAATCAACCTATCTGCATTTTAGGTTCTTAAATACTTTTAAAATATGGCCCTAGTACCTTACTATGCAAGTGGCTCCTGAAATCAATGGGATTTTTTACATAGTCCACCACAGCTCCATGTAAGTAAGGATGGCAGAATTTGGACCTACAATTTAAAGTCCATGCATCAAGTAATCTAAAATCCCCTCTGATAAAGACATTTGGTTAGCATACTAAAAAATCCAACACTGTTTTCAAAGAGTGAGAAAAAACTTGTGTTCAAGACTCCATAGTTTCCTTAGAGATTTTTCATCTACAAAAGTCTGAAGGTAAGGGTTAGTCCTAGAAATATGCATAATTACATATCTTTCCCTTAGTTTCACATTGTAAAACAAGTTAGTGGGAAATTTTAAAGTACTGCTGAACTTGCTCATTTATTAGAGTAGACCTCCTGGTAATCATCTTCTTGCATGATAAACATCTGTTCGGCAGATATTTGATAGATGGCTATTCAATTAGAGAGACCAATATCTGTTCGGCAGTGTTGTACAGATACAATCCTTTGAATCAAGCTTTTTTCTTTCTGACTGTGTTTAGAAAGCTCCCTGTGATTTGATATTTAATACATACAGAGATCAGATTTTTCTAGGGCTTCTTTCTTCGTTTTGTCACTTAATCTGTCTTTTAAATAATTATTACAATAGTTGTCACTGAGATAATTTTAGAGGCAGAATAGCTGTGTCAGTTTCATAAAGCAGTCACATTGGCCAGTTTCGTTTGTTTTTGCAGCATTGTAGCTCTGTTGGTCCCAGGGTATTAGAGAGACATGGTGGGTGAGATAATATATCTTTTATTGGACCAACTTCTTTAGGTGAAACAAACAAGATTTCAAGGTTATGCAGAGCTCTGTTATATTGCCAGCCTCTCTAAATCATGAACATATATGATTTATATAAAAAAGCCAGGATGGTAAGTGAAAACAAAACTACTGTGTGAAATCTATTACCGTATCTCCACAAAGAGGAACAAATTAACCTTGTGTTCTGATCACAAAACACATCTGATGTACAATTAATTTTTTACCCTTTGAAAGGAGTTGTTCTATATTACTAGTGGAACTCAGTACTGATGTTTATACATTATTCAGCTCTGATCTTCATGGCTTAAAAGTAGCGTGAGTAATAGCTATGAGAGTTAAAAATGGTTTGAGTGCTTTGACACCATCTATACAAATTAAGGTAAACACACATCCCTTAGTTAAGATGGGCTTACTTGACCAGTTCTATCTAATTGGGGCTATGTGAATTTGAACATGTCTTTATCCTCATACAAGGAGGATTTCATGACTTTAGAGATTATATTGCTACATACATTTCACCATGATGATATTAGCCAATGAGTTACTAGTTTTCAAATACCTCACAAGGCATATTTTGTTTAAAAATATATATATAGTAGTGCATAAGGTGTGAATGTGTTCCGTTAGAATAGCATCAAAATTTGTTCTTTTTTTCCCCCTTGATGTTTAGAGTTGACCCTAGTGTCCATTTTTGTTAGTGCCGAGCAGGCCTTGTAGCCGTGACTCTCTTTATGGAGGAGTGGCAATGACCAGTCCTTGGGTGACCTGCATTAAACTGGATCTAAATTTTGTGGCAAAATGCCTGATTTGTGTGGCAGACCGGTAATCCTACAAGTTTAATTAATTTTCTAAAATGGAGGGTTTTGTTGAATTATTCTTGAAATTAGAGAATATAATTAATACAGCATCCCCTGGTGGTGGTGATTTCTGTTGTTAAATTTGGCTTAATTTACAGTAACCTATGCCTTTAAGTTTTGAATAAAAGATTTTTGCATTGATCGTGCATAATGCCATAATGGAAGTTAAGAGAAGGGAAACTGAAGATTCGACAGTAAGGAGGGCATTTTGTGACTTTTGGCCCTTAAGTACATTGGGTATGGGAAAGAGTTTGAGATTGTGGGATAAGTGCATTCAGTGAACATTCCTGCTAAAGTGATCTTCAGTGAAAAGGTAAATTTTGATTTTTTTTTCTTTTTTTTTTTTTTTGCTGGGCGGGCGGCGGCAGGCACTATGTCCATGTGTACATCTTTTGCAATAAATTAATCCATTCTATAAGAGCTATAATGTATTCTTCTTTAAGGTATAGTAGTTTGTTTTACATTCTCAATGCTATTACTGTGAACTCTGAGTTTTGTGGAGTTTTATTTTATAAATGATAGATTATTTTGCTAAACCAGATTTGCACTTCTGAACACAAGTTTACTAAATATTTTTCTCCCAGATTAATAGAAGATGGCCAGTTTGAAATAGTAACAGGAGGATGGGTCATGGCTGATGAAGCTTCTGCTCATTATTTTGCTGTAATTGACCAGCTAATAGAAGGACATCAGTGGCTAGAGAAGACTCTAGGTATATATGTATAATTGTTGTCTCCAACTTGATGTTTTAAACTTAAAAAACTGGCAGTAAATTAAGTGAGTCATCAAGTGTTGTATAATGGTTTGATAACTATAAGTAGGCATCATTGTGAGCTAAACTATTTTTAGAGAAACAAATCTGCAAAGATAGCCACATTTTTGCTCAATATGTTTATTCTGAAAGCCTAGATGTGAGGAATATTATTCCATGTCTACTCTGCTAATTCTGAAAAGAGACTTTGAACCTGATTCTACATTTTTTAAGTGTGGCTGTCAGTGATGCTCTGCGTGGATACAGCAGTCTGACTATGCATTGTAAATTGCATGACTGGTGCAAATTTGTGATGTTCATTTTCAAATATAGGTTCCCAGGGTAAGAGCAGTTAAGCTATTTTCCATCCTTTTTTTTCCCTGTCTTGATCTGTGGATACATATAATACTTAAGCATAATAAACGGGAATAAAATTTGCTTTAAAATAGCACCTGTGATCCCATGGTTTCATGAAGGAAATGGACAGTACCAGTATTGTCCTTACCAACTTTTTGAAATTCATGAATCAGGCCCAAAATATCATGAGATTTTTAAAATAGTAAATGTGGGTCTTTCTAGTTGGCATCTGTTTTTTGAGTCTACAGCATTCACATTTCCCTCATTTTCTCTATGGAAGTAGGGGTCAGATGCTTACTACTTATTTTTAAATGAAAGCTGAGATTTTTGTGCAATTGACTCGTAGAGCTGGAATTTTAAGTAAAACATGAAATATTGTGACACAACAAAAATGCGAAACAGAGCAATAGTGGAATATTATAGATTCTACTGTATAGGTTTTCACACAATGCAAGAGATTGGCCTACTTCTAATTTTATGTATATACTTTTACGTTTTTACATTTATGCTTTTTTAAAATTTGGGCTTGGTAATGATCGATTGTCTTCTTAAGCAGACTTGCTTTCTTTATCTTTCATTTATCTACTTAAACAAAGTTTTTTGGACCACTTGACTTTTCTGGTTTCACTGGGTTTAATAATATGGGTGTAGCTTTTTTTGAAATGAGAAATAAGTACGTTTTCTGCTGCTCGACAGGAGTAAAACCGAAGTCTGCTTGGGCCGTTGATCCTTTTGGGCATTCACCAACAATGACCTACCTTTTGAAACGCACAGGATTTTCCAACATGCTTATACAGAGAATTCATTACTCGGTTAAAAAATACTTTGCAACCCAGAAGACACTAGAATTTTTTTGGAGGCAGAACTGGGGTATGTATTATTTTCTTCATATCATTGTCATTTGTTGCTTTATACCTCCCGAGGATTGTAAATAAGAATGGAATAAACAGTAGTGAAAACTCTACAGCAAACAAATTACCTACCAATGCAGAACATATTATAGGAATTAAAATTAGGGCTGGTCAAGCTTTTACTGGTGCAAAATATTTTTAAAGAAAACAACACATTTCATTGTATTAAAAAATTTGAATTCTGTCAAAAAATGAGAGAGAGAAAGATATCATTTAATTTTGAATTAAAAATTTGTTTTTTTTCTTATTTTTGTACTTTTTTTTTAATCCACTGGAAAAGTGTGTATGGGGGAGGAGTGTGTTTTTTTTAAAGTTACTTTCTCTCTCATTTTTAAAACAAAACGTTTTCCCCAGCATTTCCAGTGGGCTGGAGGAAGTAAAAAGTGGAAAATTATTTCCCCCCCAGTTCCTTTAACTATTTTGCTTCTTTTTTTCCCCCACCCCAGCTGAAAAAAGAAGGAAAAGTAAAATAAGAATGCAGGAAAAAAAAATTTTTCTCACAATAAAAATTTCAAGAAGCAAAAATTTTCAGAAATTTTCCTGTGATTTGAAGGTGCAGAATGCGATCTGATTCTTCCATTTCTTATAATTTTACCAAGCAAAAGACTTTAGAATAATTAATCTTCTTAAACACAATTTTATGAAGCAGGAGTCTTCAGAGTAATTAATTTTCTCAACCAGTTGTGGTGGGAGAATTAGAATGGAAAGGATAATCTAGTACCTAAGAATTGTTAAGTAAGTCTCCAGGACTGCTCTAACCAGAAAAAACAAAACAAAACTTGTCTCATTTACATTAACAGCTCTAGCCAAACACACCCTGTTCAAAAATACACGTAATATACAGATCAGGTTTAAAGGTTAAGTATCCAGTATAGGAAATAAATGTCAGCAGATGGATATTGTCCAGAAATTTATATTCTGTGTTGTATGTTTTTACATCATGTTCATCACCATAGCATCTGAGAGCTTTCCAGTAGTGCATTTAGCGGTGTGACTAATATCTTTCCCTGGGGGAGAAGTGTGTGCATTGGGATGTTTTTGTTTATCAATTTTTAACAATATTTAACATTGCTATTTTTCTGTGTTAGAGAAGACATTGTCAAAGAAATGTGCCTTTCACTTAGAGTGGAGGCTGGCCAGGTTTGTATTCCTGTGGGAGTTGGTTTCACAGTCTTGGTTTGGCTCCTGAGATAGTTCTATTGCCTACATTTGCTAGCTTTACCCTTATTGTAGAAGGTCTGATTGTGCCAGAGGAGCAAAGCACAGTCTTCATCCTGGAGTAATTTTTGTTAATTACCTTATTTTTTTTGTATATGCTCGATTTCTAGCTTGACAGAGCTTTTCTAAATGATAGTCAAAAGAAACACCAATAATATGGTTAGTGCGCTGGGCTTTGGATTCACATAAGAGTATTCTAGCCTTTCAGAACTGAAGTCATCTTTAACCTTTCCTGTAAATGATTTTTTAAAATAGCTTTGGCCTTTTATATGATAGAAAAAGAAAGCCAGAAAAGTATTTTCCTTTTGTTTTTTGACTTGTTTTGCAGTTTTATCTTAAAAACATCAGGAAAATTACATATGTTCTTCTCTAGAATTGTTGAGAATTTTCTGGGGATATCTGTGTGTGTGTATTTTGAATACCAGAACCTCAGTTGAAGGAATGGTGTCATATCTTTTTGTCAGGCATTAGAGTTAAATAGGTATTAAAAAGCTTCTTGCTGCAAAAATCAAAATCTCTTCTCTTATTTGCTCAGTTTTCATTCTCTTTTGATGTCATAACTTCACTAACTCTCCAGTAGTTTTCAAGTGTAGCCAAGACCTGAACTTCTAAGGTAGAAATCAAACAATATTTTTGACAGCACTTTCAGGTCTTTATTTTAGATCCATAAAGAAGTAAAAAGCTAATTCCCAAGTCACCTAAAAAACCGATCACCTGCAGACTTAAAGATGTTAGTAGATCACCGTTACCTAACATTAGATGTCCTGAAGCAATATGAATCACATGGAGAATGTGAAATTAGATTTGAGTGGCTATAAAGTCCTAAGGTCTTAGCAAATCTAAAATTAAGACTGAACAAATTCACCATGAAAAAGTAAGTAACTGACTAGACTAATAGGGAATTGTTAATCTATGAAGTGCATTTCCTGGTAAAAGCCTTTGAAATATTAAGTTTTATTTACATTCTAACTTCAGAGCTTGTATTAATTTTACATAAATTAACTAGCAGAAGTTGGTAGAGGACCTAGTATATTAGTGTTCATTTATTGATCAAGATTGGGCCCCATAATCCCCATTGTAATAGTATGCTGATAGACATGGCTCCATCCCTAATGAGTTTACAGTTTAACGTAGAAGTATTAAAAGAATAGCAATGATATGGAATATAATTATAGCACCTTCCACCTGATAAGTAAAAACCTAAATTTGTAATGTCCCCCCCTACTGTAGATGACTATCAGTAGCATTGATTTTTATACCATTATTATAATCCCAGTCGATTGTGACTCTCAGATGAACTGGTATTATTTGTAGAGCCCTGTGCGGATACAAAATCTGTATTTGCATTTGATCCATGACCCGCAAACATGGTCTATAGATAGTATACGAATATCTGTGGATTTGTAGGGCTCTACTTATTTGATAGATGGATCAAGTGTCATAGGAGAGTCAACCATGCTATGGTTTGCTTTTTCAATTATTATTTTGCAATGATGACTTAAAAAAAGTTTCTCAAAATAAGAAGAGAGATGGTTCCTGTTTCAAAAACCTGACCAATTAAATTCAGCATGGCTGATAAGTGTGAAGTGTAATAAAGGGGAGAGTTGAAAGAAGGGTAAAAATAAGTTTGTGTGATTTTTCTTTTTTCCGAATTTTGAATTTTTTGCTAAGTTTATATTTTATCTCTTCCCATTGCTTTTAAAAGACAAAATGGCAGAACTGAATATTTAGGAGAGCTTTAATGAGATGAGGGAGGTGGCTTGGCAAATGGATTTGGAAAGGATGTTCTAAGCAGAATGGGCAGCATTTAAGAAGAGGTATATGGGAATAATCCCATTGAAGTGAATGGTCCTGCGCATTTGTTTGGCTGTAGTCACATGTATTGCTTTAAGCACGTGTTATGTGTTTGCAGGGTAAAGAGTCCTGAGGTTGTAAATATTAATTCAAATAATTTATCATTTTTTGAGATGATTTTTCTGCGCAGGTTTCAGTGTAGGACTCCACTTCTCATATGTAGGGTGATCTGATATTCTGATTTTACTATAGTCAGTTTTGAGTGGATAAGAGTGTCTTTCTCTTGTCATATTAAGTCAAAAACCAGGCCCCAACTGGGTTGCTTGTTGGCTGGCTTCCCCTTGCCCTTCACTCACTGTTTCCACCCTCTGCAGTGTCCTGCTTCCTACAGCACTGCAGTTCGTCACAGTAGCCTTCATTTTTAGCTGCAGGACCACACCTCTTTTCCTGTCCCCTCTGCTGAATTATTAATATATTTAAAGTGGGAATGAGTAGAAAGCTCCAAACATTGGTGCAACATCATTTGGTGAGTTCTGGTGTTTGGAAGTTTCCAATATTGAAAACATAGGATGTAAATAGCTGGTACACAAAGATTGATGAGCTCTACAGTAAATAAAATAGGAATGGGATTTAGGGTGTTCATTTAGGGGAAAAGGGGGAAAGCAGCTGTGGAAAAAGCCTGAGAAGCTAGAAAAGCAGGCAGGAAACCCTTCCTTCCATCCCTTGACCAAGTGAGAAATGTCCTTAATTCTTTACGCACAATTCCTCCTACTTCACAACTCACCTCTGTCAACAATCTGCTCTACCTGTTGCTTTGTATGGCTAAGCGCATTTGGTTACAAAGATAACACATTTTTGTTAAAAAATTGCATCCAGACCCTGCAGATTTTGCCAAAATTTTCAGTTGACTTCCATTATACCCAACTACCAAACAATCCTCCTATATAATATCTAATCAAAGGGTTGTAAATGTTGACTGTTTAAGAAAATTATTATCAGTATGTCCCTATAGTAATTTCCTGATGCTATTTTACTTAGAACCTCTTTAAGAGAAAATCCTGACATGCTCACTATAAATATCTCAATTCTTATTTTAAGAGAATCTGACCTGTTGAAAAATGCAACTCTGTCCTATTTTAGCTGAGATGATTGTTTAGTTCAGTACAGGGCTGTAGCTGATATTGAGCTAAATAAATAATTTGCAATGAGGAATCAAACAGTGGACTTCTGTGAGTGAGCAACATTGAAAAATTGAATTATAAAAACATATAGAAGAATGGATTCTGTCTATTATGGAAGTTAGCAAAATTCAGTTACAATTCATTATTCAGTGAGAGATTGTCTTTAGGATAACGTAATGATTAGAGGTTTAATCCTACATTCATCAGCATTCACATCACACTCTCTCCTTCAGTATCCAACCTGGCGTGGGGAAGCTAATGATCCAACCAGTGGACCAAATTCAGTGATGAATCCTGGTCATGTGCCACCTGAGGCACATTGTGCGTACGCTAACAAGATTGAAGTCAATGGCAAAACTCCCATTGACTTAAAGGACGCAGGATCATGGCCCAGATTTCCAAAAAAGGCACTTTTCCAAAAAGCACACTTGGATTAGGCCCAGACAGTTAACTTAATTTAGACAAAGAAATATGGATTTATTTATAGATATGTTCTGTTCATGTCATTTTAGATTTGGGATCCAGTACAGATATCCTTTGCCACATGATGCCTTTTTATAGCTATGATGTTCCTCATACTTGTGGTCCCGATCCTAAAATCTGTTGCCAGTTTGATTTTAAGCGTCTTCCGGGAGGAAGAATAAGTTGTCCCTGGAGAGTTCCTCCTGAGGCCATTCATGCTGGGAATGTTCAGCACAGGTACAGTACTGAAAGTATTGTGGAATTCAGAGATTTGAAGATGTTTTTGTACTTGTTGAAGAGGATGCTTATTAACATCGGAACTTGCTTGGTTTATTGTTTAAAAAGGACATTTGTCATAGGAGAAATAATTTCTATTCCATATGCATTGCATGTATGTCAATTCCCAAAACAGTTTCTAGTACAATTTATGAAAGTGTTAACTTTAAAAGAAACTAAAATTAATACACTGAACTAGTGTGCTAATTCTGCTGTTCCTGATAAACAAGTCTACAACTCTTGGGTCAGTTACGTTCTATGAGTACCAGGAAGAGGTATAATCAATTTGGTTGTCAAACTGTTTGGTCATATCTAATTTTCCAAATTCTGTACTTTCAGGCAAAGGGGTGACATCAGGGTCACTCTGGGTATGACTACACTCCAGCAAAAGACGCATGACATTGAGTCTCAGAGCCCATGTCAATTAACTTAGGCCTGTGGAGCTGAAAATAGTAGGGTAGCTGTTTGGGCTCAGGCCAAAGCCTGAGGTCTGAAACTCGGTGATGGAGGAAGGTCTTGGAGCTCAGGCTCAAGCCCACACCGGTATGTCTGCCCTGCTATTTTTAGCACCGTGAGCCTGAATCAGTTGACCCAGGCTCTAAGACTCAGTGCTCTGAGTTTTTCTTCGCAGCGTAGACATACACTGTATGTTGCCACTGCTCTCCCTTAGAAGGTTTTGTCATATAAAACTCTCACATCTCATTCAATTAATTTAAAACAAAACTAAATATTCCCATAAGAGAAAAAAGCTTTAAAAATAATTACAATAGTGCATATCAGTAATGTAAGCTGAGAAAATTTGTGTTTATAAAACAAAAGATTAGAGAAGTTCAGAGTTTAGACAAATATAACAGATATCAAAACATTTAAATGTATAAAAGTGTGCATCTGGTACTGTGCTGCCAAGGGTGCCAGAAGGGAATGAAGCAAGGTGCCTCAGACCTGGGGTGGCGGTATGGTTCCATTACATAGATATTTCTAGTGTCCAGTAGAGCTGAGATTTGGTGGGTTTTGCCCTGATTGTTCTTTAGCGTGTGGATATTCCATCCTCCCTATGCTATACAGAGGCACTGACAAACTGCAACTGATTGAGAAGGAAATTGGAGGGTAGAGGGGAAAACAGAAAAAAGAGGTCCCAAGGGAAAATACTTAGTGTATTAACCTATTTTTTCCATATCTTACACGTAGCTTTGGGCAAATAATCACAAATATGGACAAACTGATATCTGGCCTCAGATTGCACACGTAAAATCTGAATAAAAAATGAGCTTCTTTGGGAATCTTTCTTCTATACTGCCAGTTGCTGTAGTATGTAAGTGATAGGATACTTGTTTCTCTGAGAGGAGGACCTTGCGCATCCTAGATTAGAATACTCTGACCTCACAAGAGGACAAGAGGTGTTGATTCAGGCAAAATATTTCAGCACTTTATCAGGCTTGCTAATGACAAATGGGGAGAAATATAAAAAGAACTGCAGGCAAGAAAATGTTGATGATAATAGGTGGGTTATGTTAGTTTCAGCAGACCACATAACTCAATGACTTCCGTTTATACACCTGTGATTTAAAACTACCTGTTAATGAGAACACTAACAGAAAATTTATTCTAAGTAAATGCAGTTTATATAGCTAAAAAGAAGAAATAATTGAATAAAGCTTTTTTCAGATTTCAGGTGTTTTGGAAAAATATATTGAAATCCTCAGACACTTTCATATACAGTATAACCTCAAAGATACAAACACCAGAGTTGCAAACTGTCTGGTCAGCTGAACCCCATCTGGAACCGGAAGTAAACAGTCAAGCAGCAGCGGGGGTCGGGGTGGGGGAAGAAAGCAAATACTATGCTGTACTAGTATTGCATCTTAAAGATCAGCACATCTGGGTTTCTTGTCCCCAACTCCACTTGCCATGTGAGGGGCAGCCACTTACAGGTAGGAGGAGAAGATGCTGAGGTTCACCCTTCTGCCAGCCCAAGCATGCAGTAGCATGGCATCTGTGCTGCTTCCTGTAAGCTATGGGTGCTGTTTTACACCCCACCCACTCCATTGGGAGCAGGACACTGTTTTCACTATCTCCCTCCAGCATATGGAGAGGGGCAAGTTTGCAAGCTCAGTCTGAGCCTGGAAAAGAAGCTGCTGAGGGGAAAGCTGGGCTGCAAGCACGAGGATGGGAGCTGCTGATGTTGCAGCCAAAGCCTGGCCTGAAGCTGGAGTGCTGCGCTCTGGAATTTTAAAGGGCCACAGCTTGTGCACCAATGCGGTGCAAGCTTTGGCTGCTTTAGTCCTGAGTCCAGCCAGCACCTCTGGGGGGGAGAGGGGGGCAAGGGGCAGGAGACGGAGGGGTGCTGGCAGTGGGCTTGTTCCAACCCTCTGCCATGTGCTGCCTTTGGAGCACAGCGATAGTGCACAAAGCAGCATGAGCCATGGGGAAAGGCGGCTAAGGGCTTGGGCTTGGAGTGCCAACGGTGCGGAACAGGCCCCCCCAGTTCAGCCCAGAGGCAAGAAACAGGAATAGGGTAGGTAGCTGCTTGAAAACCAGGTAGGGCTGCCAGATGCCACCTTTGCAGAGATCTCTCCTAGCCTCAGCTGGAAGACACTGGCTGCAGGGTACTGTACCATAATGTTTTGTTCAGACTTACAGACAACCTCCATTCCTGAGGTGTTCGTATCTTTGAGGTTCTACTGTACAACATTAACACACCCCAACTTTTAAGCATTAATGGTTTCTAAACCGTTCAAAATTTGTACAAAGTTTTTAGGTTTACACTTTCTCTAAAATATTTGGCTACCATTGGCATGTAACTAATGTTACTGCAGTATTGACAGTATTTCTTATGTGTAAAGGTAACTATAATTAGGCAAAAAGCAGTACTGAAGAGATTTTAATGGCAATGATGGTTATTTAGAGAATCCTTGATAAATTTTATGAACATTTTCACTAGCTCACTAAACTTACTATCCACTATTTAATTTGTTGCTATTAGGGAGAAGAAACCAGGCTTTTTACTCACCTCAAGAATGTAGACAAGTAGAATTTTGCAAAGCTAGGTTAGGATGTTGTATAGGACATACATTAGACATTTGTTGTCTTAAGTGATTACTAGTGTATATTCTAAACTGTATAATTGTTTTCTTCTAAGGGCTTGGATGATTTTAGATCAGTACAGAAAGAAGTCAAAGCTTTTCCGTACTAAAGTTCTGTTGGCTCCACTAGGGGATGATTTCCGCTACAGTGAGAGTTCAGAATGGGATCAGCAGTACCAGAACTATCAAAAACTTTTTGATTATATGAACTCTCATCCTGAGTTGCATGTTAAGGTAAACTGCATCATTATTTTTTCAGTTCATTGTATTCCCACACTAACACCAGTAAGCCCTACCTTACTGAATAAGTTTTGTGTACTACTGTTTCTGATATACTGAGATTTTGTATGAATTTGTTGTGCATCATGGAGAAAGCTTGCTAAATACTGCTGTACCTCAACTAAGGATGTAAAAATTCCTTTAACAATCCATTTAAACTACCAAAAATAGAACAAAGCTTCAGCTCTGCCCCCCAGACCCATGTGTGTAGAGCCACAGCTGTGTAGCTTTTGCTCATGGGGAGCTGAGCCCAGCTGCGGCTCTTGCCCGTTTAAACGTTTAGCCGTTGACATTCCTAACCTCAACTGTAATTCTAGGTGAATAAGGAAGGTAGTACTGATCAGGTTTTATTGTTAAGATTGGCAGGATTTGATTTTAATCGATAACTGTCAGCAAATGGAAAAAAAATTGGTAGCAGTCGGCATGCCTTCATGCATTGGTTGTCACTGATCTTTGCAGCTGTGTAGATAGCCCTCTGCAACTCTGCTGTCATGGCAGTCAGCAGGTCCATGACAGCGGTTCTGCAAAAGGCTAATTGCACTGCCTCAGAGTTGGTTATACCTGATCCCTGCAGACACAAGGTTTGGAGGAAGACTGTGGTCCTGGTGAGAGTGCAGAGACCCCCCCCCAGACCATGACTTGCAGGAGGAGGAAGGTGAGCCTCCTGCCACAGGGGAGGCCACCTCACTGCTGAATGGCTCCTTCGGAAGTTCAGGGAGACTTTGACAGCTCTGCTGAATCACGATCCAGTGCAGGAATCGTGTTCAGCAGTGGGTTGGCCTCCTGTATGACTCTTCTTCTTCTTGGCAGTCCTGGACAGCAGCTTCTGCTTCGCCAGGTCAGGATGATCACAGCCTCCCCTGCACCTTGTGCCCCAGTGTCTTGGGCCTCCGTAACCTTGCTGTCAGCACTACCCCAATCCCTTCCACCCAACACTGTAAAAATGGAATTAGTTAAAAATAGAAGAAATCCCCTTAAAATATCAAAATTAGAAACAAAAATCAAATTCTGTCAAGCCTGTTTATAGATGATTTTTAATGTACAGAAGGTTAATGACAAGCCAGACTAATTTTATTGTTTCCTTCCCTCCCAGGCTTGAAATTGTTCTATATATCTTACCTGGTAAGAAATATAAACAGTGGCCAAAGTGGTTTACTTTAAACAAGAGTCATTAAGTTTAAGGGAGTTTCTTACTTCTGTTGCTGCTTTGAGTAGCTTCTAGTTCTTGCTTTCCGACTTCTTGGAATGCATACTTTTTGTGCTCACGTGCTGTTCAGCAACTATTTCCTTGTTTAGCATCTCTCAAGCTACCTTCTTGAATTTATATGAAGGATTTTGCTATAAAGTTGTTTTCTGCTATATTTTGTCAGTTAGTGTAAGTTCTTCGTAGTTCCTCAAATAAAAGGTGTGTATGACACTTGGAAAGTGTTTATAAGTGTTTAATGCTTTGAAAGTTATTTGATCTTCCAGCTGTCCTTTTAAGCATAGTAGGTGCGCAGGCTAAAACTGAAGTATGTAATAAATTTGTGAACAAGTGACGTGCCTATAGAAAGGTTAAGTATACTAGCAGAATTCTCCAGCAAGAACACATACTAAAATAAACATTAATTAGTAATTCTTACCATCTCTTTCTTAGTGGGGAACATAAGAAAATCACACTAAGCTATGTGAGATCTCTAAATCCTGTACTGTGCTAGAAGCACTGTCAATCACATGAAAGTGTCCGAGGTAGCTGATCTTTCATATGGTTGGACTGTTTACTCACTTACATGCAATGGGCTTACTCTTGTGTCCAATGATGTCAATAGTAGTAAAACACCAGTTGCTTTTAGTGGCGCAGGGTCAGTCATATTGTTGGGGTCTGGTTGTTGATAATGAATCTCCATTTAGCCTAATTTCATAACCATTTTGTCATTGCCAGAAATAAAAAAAAGGAAAACATAAATGAAAGGAAGTATACTGGATGTGTAATTCACACAATGAAAGATTTTTAGGTGTCTGTTAGTTGAACTAAATAACAGAGGAATTGAAAGCAAAAGGACTGAGTCACCAAGAATGGGCACATGAAAATACTATACTTCTGAGAGATTTTATTTTTTTCCAAAATGAATTTACTGAAGCACATATAATACAACAGGCTAGTTTAGAACAGAAAAGACCTTACTATAAGAAGACTGATTGATTCAAAATTCCTCATTTGCAAATGCCTTTTTCAAAATTCCCAAACGGGACATAATTATTTTCAGAATACTACACCTTAATTGGCAATTTACTTAAGGTTGTGAAAAAGTCTTATTTGTTCACATACATTTAACATTTGTAATGATAAAACACATGGAGTAGTCTGTGCTAAAGACTTATTTAATACAAACATTATGAAAGGATTGATTTATAGAGCTCCTTACTTGTGTAGTGTTACTGTAATATTTTAATTATATTATTTCAAGTGCATAAATTCTCAGTGAAGTGTAGGGAGGTCACATGTCTTATGTATTCGTGCTATTCCCACTCCATTTATTATCATAACTTTTTTCTGATTCAAACTCCCGTTTGTTCAAATATCTCTTTAAAACAACTACCCTTAAAACTAAATGTAAGGACTTGAGACTTAGTTTCAGTTTGCTGTTTCCAACAGCAAGTTTGAATAAAAATGTAAATCTTGTGTAAGCAGACTTCTGAAGAAAAATGCGGAAGACCTTTGAAGGCAGATTGTAGTGGGTTTTAGTCACAGTTTATAAATAGCTTTGAGAGCATAAGAAACTTTTTTGTGCTTTGACACGTAGAACTAATAAAACTGAAAATAATGAAGCCAGGAAAATATGGTGCTTTAGTTTCGTTAAATGAGAGGAAATCTCTTCAGTTCTTCTTCGAGGAGTGTCCCTATGGGTGATTGTGTACCCTTTCACTTGAAATTCAAGATTTGTAGTAGCATTGCCTGGTTGGATCACATATACTCTGTCCCTGTCTTGTGCTGTTTCAGCCAGTTACACATGACCATGCAACTAACTGCTCCCCCCAGTTCCTTTTCTACCACTTTTGACTTGAGTCAGACACTTAACAGCTCCTCTATACCTAACTGAAGGATATTCAATAGTTATTCAATTAAGAGTTAGTTGTTGGTTATAGCTACCTTTTCTTCACTGTTTATTTCACTCCCCTTTTTATTAATAAAAAAATGCTCTCATATTAGGAAATTATCAGTTGTTAGTGACCCTTTAGAGTAGAGTATGTGTTGTCCCTCATGGGAGAAAACCCATCTCTGAGGGGCATGCCTAGCTCCTTGGGGTTTCAATGCTGCCTTACGTACACACTCTCTGTCATGGTCTCGGATGGCTTCTCACCATGTGTCCACTGCCTTAGTGAGACACGCATCCTGCAGAAGTTATCACATTGCCATAACCTGAAAACCCATGCCAGGAAAGCAAGAGACTTGCAGTTGGAACTCCTTATGATGGAGAAGTTTCTTTGCCTGGCATCTAACCCCAATTACTGACTCCTAGACAACGGTCTCCCATGACAGTCCCTGACAGACGCTCTCCTTTATTGACTCAGGCAAAAATCTGCCAAGAAAATGACCAAAAAACGGGCTCTGACTTCTCCTTCCTGAGAATCTGCCAAGAAATGGTGTTCCCCAACTCAGCATACCCTGTCAGTACTGACGGCACCAGGACCTTTCACCTCCAAAGTAGGAGGAACATCCAGTACCGTGGGTACCACAAGAGCAGAAAACCTTATGTGGGCTAGCTCTGACAAATGGTAGCAAAGGAAAATCAAACGAGGCACTTGGCACTGAGCAGTAGGTACCACTGCAGACTGTGGCGCCAACTTATGCACTGACAACTGCACTGCACTGATCATCTGCACTGACAACTGCGCAGCAGCTGTTGGTACCTCCAACAACATGTTGAACGGCACTGATGCTGCCAGTACTGCAGCAATTCCTGTGCCATAAAGATCTGCTGGTCTCTTTGGCACCAGACTCTCTTCAGTACCGACATAACTTCAGCATGATGGGTACTGAGCCATCTCACCATGCCATGCAGATGTGCTCCTCCCTTCTTGAATGAAGACTGAGAAATCTACTCCTCACACCACTCTTCTTCCTCCACATATCTACTGGACCAGATCCATCATAGGGATATCACACAGGGTCTGAAACTGAGCTGCTACGAACACCCATTGATGCCACCAATGCCATTCCCATCATAGTGGCCTTACTGGAACCTATGGGCACCATACCCCGCACAACATCACAAGCCTCCCAGTCCATGCAGAGTGAGGCTATGACATTCCCCTTCACCTTTGGTACCAGGATCCTCTGAGCCCTCAGAAGAGGTGATCAAGGAGTTGGGTGAGATTTCAGACCAGGTAGCTCTGCCAGCAGCCAATTTCTCATCCTCTTCCCCGGATGAAGCCATCATGCTGCCACCTCCCACCATGGGGGATGATTTTAAACTATACCAGGAGCTCTTTAAGAGAATGACATACTTGTTGGACGTTTCACTAGAAGAAGTGGCTGAATCACAGCATAAGCTACTAGATATTTTACAAACATCAACCTCTTCGAAAGTTGCTTTACCAATTAATAATGCAGTGATGTAACAGGCGAAAACCATCTGGCAGTCCTCAGCCACAATCTCACCCATCTGCAAAAGGTCAGACAAAAATTTTTATGTGCCTTTTAAGGGAATGAAATTCCTTTTCTCACACCTTGTACCAAACTCTCTGGTGATGGAGTCAATGAATGAATGGGGCAGCCAACGACACTCCAGAACCACCCCGTGTGATAGGGACTGGAAGAGACTAGACCTCTTTGGTCGTAAGGCCCACTCTTCAGCAACCTTACAATTCAAGATTTCTAATTACAAGGCATTGCTAGCAAAGTAAGACTACATAAATTACTTAAAACTCTCAGAATTTATTAAATTCCTGTCAGGGAAAAAAATGAGAACAATATAGGGCCATCATCTCTGAGGGGCATCTTTGTTCTAGAACAGCATTGCAAGCTTCACCTGATTGAGCAGACACCACATCATGGTCTATAGCCACAGCGGTAGTCATGCAATGTGCATCCTGGCTCCACTTCTCTGGTATTTCCAGAGAAGTACCATCAACGTCAAGCATCTTCCGTTTGAAGGCCCTAAATATTTTGCAGACAAAACTTATGAGTCCATTCACACGTTGAAGGACTCCAGAGTGACGCTGAAATCCCTGTGCATCTTATATACCTATGAATAAGAAAAAACAGAGCAAGTACTACGCATCACAGAGATTTCAGTTTGTGCCTTATACACAACCTCACAGGCAATACAACCCACAAAAACAGACCTGCAAGATGACAGCCCCAGCCTTAGCCTTCAACATTCCAGCAACCTCCATCAAGACAACTGTTTTGGTCAAGGGTCCGAGATTCCCACAACTGCAAGTGTTGGAACCACCTGCTACCTCCCATTCATTTGGAGACTGTCTAACCTCATTTTACCCAGTCTGGCACCCATCTGTCTGACATGATGGCCTATTAGTAATAATTGAGACTGGCTATTCCATCTCATTTACCTCTATCCTTCACACCTACCCTCCCTCCTCATCCCTTTTCAGGGTTCCCTCTCCCAAAAATCTACTGCAACAGGAGGGAAACCACTTCATACACTTAAGCGCAGTACCAACACAGCACAGAAAGAGGGAATTCTACCCACATTACTTCCTAAACCAGAAAAAAACAGGAGGATGGAAGCCAATTCTCAACTTAAGAAAATTTAAGGAATTCATGATGCTCCAACGCTTCAGAATGGTCACATTAGCAACCATAATTCCAACATTGGAAGGAGGGAACTGGTTCTCATCCTTCGACCTTCAGGACACACATTTTTGTTTAACAATGCATCCTCACAAAGAAGGTTCCTCAGGTTTGTTCTAGGAGCAGACCACTTTCAGTAAAAAGTGCTGCCTTTTGAACTATTCACTGCCCCATGAGTATTTTCGAAAGTTCTCGAGGTCGTGTGGCTCATCTCCACAGACAAAGGATCATAATATTCCCTTATTTGAATGATTGTTTATTGAAATCATCAACTTGACAAAGGTCACTAGAAGCTACTCAAAATACACAAGCTGCTTTCACATGCCTAGGCCTACAAATGCACAAAAATCAACTATAATACGTGTGCAGCAATTGGAGTTTATCACAGCCTATCTCAGATCTCCAGAGGCTACGAAGTCTCTGCACCAGCAACAGTTCATGGCTTTACTCAGTTTGATGTCCACGATGTTACAGTCCCCAGACGTTTGCCAGGACTTGCCTATAACTGTTGGGTCGCATGTCTGAAATGATGATCATCGTCAAATACATACACTGCACAGGTGATACCTGCAAGCCTGGCTCCGGACAGTGTATGTTCCCCACAAACATGGCATAAACAGATGCCTCACATTGCCAAAAAAAAGTAAGACTCCCTACAGTGGTGGACACAATCAATGTTTGTGCAGGAATCTCCTTTGTACAGAGCCCTCCAACGATGATGCTCAGAATGGATGCTTCATTACAAGGTTGGGGGGCACACTTGCATACTCTCACTATCCAAGGCTGTTGGTCCCTGTCAGAATCCTTACTACATATAAATCTAGTGGCGCTACGGGTGATTTGCAGTATGTGCTCCCATTTCCTATCTATGATGTAGAACAAAGCCATAAAGATCTCACAGACAATGTCAATTACATGTTCTATATAAACTGACAAAGGGGGCATGTTCACACTCCCTATGCATGGAAACCATGCTACTTTGGACCTGGTGCATCAGTCACAACATTGACATTTCAGCTTCCTATCTACCAAGATGCCAGCACACCACTGCAGATGCTGTAAGCAGAAAATCTCCCAAGACTGTGAGTGGGAAATGGATCCCCTAGTACTAGGGAACTATTCATACTGGGGGGAAGGGTTTCCAGGTGTATACCTCTTCACAACAGCACAAAATGCCAAATGTCCACAATTCTGCTCCAGAGCAGGATTGGGTCTCCCTTCCCTGAACAATGCTTTGTGTCCCATTTGATGAGAAATCCCTACTGTATGCCTTCCCCCTGAGCCCTCTTCTATCACGGGTAAAATACAAGATCAGAATGGGCCATTCCAAAGTCATCTTGATAGTTCAGGGGTTGGCAACCTGCATCGTGACTTTGAACAGCATGTGGTGTCCTGGCCAGAACTGTGTCAGTCCTGGCCCCAAGCAGCGCCATGCCCCCCTTTGCCCACCGACATGGCCCTATCCCTTCTCCATGTGGGCTGAGTGGTGCCCCTGGCCAGAAGTGGCACGACCCTTGCAGGAATGGGACCACAGACCCACCACTGCCTCCGGGAACAGGGCTGCAGATACCCGCTGCCGCCCCCACTGCTGCTGTGAACAGTCCTGCAGACCTCCCCGCCGCTGCCACTGCTGTGGCACTAGGAGAGGGGCGGGGAGGGGAAGATTTGGCACAGCCCTTGTTGACAGTTGCCAGCTCCACTGATAGCCCCTATGTGGCCCTGGAAAATGTGGTTTCCTTACCTCCTAAAGACAGCTGTGTGCCCAACTTCCCTCTTCTCTACCACATCTCCTTTCATAAGATGCAGGGCAGATTCACCACACAAACTGGACAAGACACCGCCTCAAGGCATGGCCACTCTATGGCTCTGAGAAGCTGAAATGAACTGCTCAGAGGAAGTAAAGGACAGTCTGTTAAATAGTCATAGAGGAACTGCTTACTTACATACCTACACAAATGGAGGCGATTCACTATATGGTTCCAAAATAAAGAAATCACAGCAGTCTCTTCTCCTTGATCTCTGGTACTGGACTATATATTGGAACTAAAGAAATCTAGTCTCTCCATGAGCTTGATCAGAGTACATCTCGCAGCTATCTCAGCATTCCACCATGAGGTGGATGTTATTGATTTTCACCCATTACCAAGTGGTTTTTTTAAGGGCCTTCATGATCCCTACTCCATCATGGGACCTTTCAATTAAAGTGGCCTTCCTTATTACCATTACATGTGCCAAATGGGTGGGGGAACTAGGGACTCTTTTGGCACCCCCACCACACAATATTCTTCAAAAATAAATGTACCTTAAGACCACATCCCAAGTTCCTAACTAAAGGTTGCCTCCTCATTCCATCTGAATCAGTCCATTCACCTCCCATCATTCATTCTTCCTCAAACCCCATAGGAATAAGCAAGAAGCAGCACTCCACATCCCGGACATCAAAGGGCCTTTTACATCAAAAGAACAAAGCCTTTTCAAAAGGAGATGCCATATCTAAACAGGAGATGTCTAAATGGATCTTTGGATGCATTGACTTTTGCTGTCATCAACAACAGCTTCAACCCCCACGGGGGACCAGAACACACTCCACCAGAGCTCTCTGCTTTCATAGCCTTCATTAACAATGTCGCCATTATGGACATCTGCAAAGCAGCAATCTGAGTGTAAGTCCATCCAGTCAGACAACATTATGCAGTAGAGCAGCATTCATCATTAGATGCTCTGTTCAAATGTATTGTCTTGTTACCCACTACAACTCTGAAGCCCCTTCCTTCCACTGAAGGGCACTATTCTGCCGTCACTTAAACTGGAACATCCACAGGGACACTCCTCAAAGAAGAAGAAAAGGTTACTCGTCTTATGCAGTAACTGAGGTTCTTCAAGATAGTTGTCCTGTAGGTGCTCTACTACCTTCCTACTTCTCCTCTACTTTGGAGTTTTCACACTAGATACTCTGTAGTAGAAAAAGAACCAGAGAGGGCTTTGGTCACACAAGATATATAACGGTTGGATGCAACAAGAGATGAGGATGGTGCATGTGCAACCCAACTAGGTACTTCTACTACAAATTTCTGATTACAAGCACAGAGGGGCTTGCAAAGTGGAGCATCCACAGGGACAGCCATCTCGAAGAACTGCAGTTACTGCACAAGAGTGAGTAAACTTCTCTTATATAGACATCTACATAAATTCCATTACTGGCTGCTGCATTTTTGAACTCCAACAGACTGCTATTAGGGAAGAGAGAAATGTAGGATGTTTTTCTTACAATGGAAGCCTACATTTTTCTCAAATCCTTGATATGTGCTTGTAAGAGAGAAATTAAAAGCTTACTTTGTTAATCTGACTCTTGAATAAACTTCACAGAAAATGCTTTTAGATTTGGAAACAAAAGGTAGTTTTCATTTTTAGAGTTGGAAGTAGTTTCTGGTGGGATATATATGTCATCTCTGAATCAAAGGCATTAAGCAAAGTTTTTAAGCTTCTTAATTTAAAAGAATAGTTCTATGATGACCTTACTTGCAGATGGCAACTGAATACCTATTAAAGCCACCATGTTCACCATTTCAGCCCTAAATTTCTAAACTAAGAAAATGGAAATCTGTTACTTACAAACAATTCTTATAATTTTGTTTCAGGCTCAGTTTGGGACTTTATCAGATTATTTTGAGGCTCTGCGCAAAGTGGGCAATTTGGAAGAAAACAACAGCAAATCAATTTTTCCTGTTCTGAGTGGAGATTTCTTCACATATGCGGACAGAGATAATCATTATTGGAGTGGATACTTTACATCGCGACCCTTCTACAAAAGATTAGATAGAGTTCTGGAATCCTATTTAAGGTAGGTATAGTCATCCGATTATATGAATATACACACACAGTCTTATGCAATACATGTAATACTGCACAGATATCAAATGTCATTTTCAAATAAACTTGTTTATTTTGTCGAGGAACCCAAACTCAGGGGTCCTAACTTACACGTCCGTTGCCCAGTAAAAGTAGGCCTGTTTAATAAAAAATAATATACCCCAAACTTTTAATTTACAAAACTGCAACTTTTTCAGAAAAACACAATACCCTTTTTTATACAGTATTTTTATAAAAACAAAAAGTCAGCAATGCATGCTTTTTTTTTAAATAAAAATACAAAACCAAAGCTCCTCACAATAATTACAGGTATCTGAATTTTCTCTTCTTTGCCTTTGATAAGTAACATTAGGCTGTCTCCTGGCAGTCTGCCTTATGCTTAGCAAACGTCCTTAAAGGGGCCCTCTCCTATTAGGATACCGAAAAAACACAACTAAAATAGCAATTGCTTTTATTTTATCTATTTATTATATAATATAATATATGGAAATACATTAGTGGCAATGAAAATAATTTCAAACAAGGATTTTCCTTGCCAACCCAAAGCACTTCTATAAAAATAAAATCTAATGTCCCAGGCTGATTGTCTCACACAAAAAACTCCCCTGCAACCATAGGGTGAATTTCTTGCAAATCAGGATTTAATCTCCCATACTGTTTGAGGGCTTTCTTTTATCACTCAAAAATCTTCTGGATATTCATCAAGACCTTGTATACATAATTCTACCTTAGTCCAATTAACTCCAATTATTACTGCTCTTAATTGCTTCCAACAAAGCTGAAAAATAATAAATTAATTAAGTTCTCTCTGCATCAGTATCATAATTCCATAACAGATCTAAGGGCCACGGGGGTAACCTGGCCTCCCTCCTGCTTAGTGGTTTCCTGAATAACTTGTAATTATTTCTCTTCTGTCAAAAGAGCATTTAACAACTTAGTAACAATGGCCCAAGATGGATTATGAGTAGAAGATTAATTTAAAACTTTTTATACACTGTTTCTGGGTTATCACGTAAACATGAACTGTTCTGCTGCCACAAGATCAGATCTTGTGGGGCAAAAGGAACATAAACAAAGGAGTGCTGGACCAGTCCGTCTCCGATAGGGACTGGGTAGATTCTTAATAAAAAAGGAACAGGAAAACAAAGGCAGAACGTTCAACCAACAAACCATTAAAATACACTCTTAAACAAATAAAAACTAAAAATTAAAGAGAGAACGGGGGGCAGCTAGAAACACGTTAAGCCAAACCCTTAAGGAGGAAGGGAGTGAAAAGGACAGCAATAAAGGAAGTGACTGGAAAACAGTAAAAAGAACAAAAAATCTTCCAGGCTCCCTTAAGAAAAAGACTGCTGCTCCAGATCACCCCCACCCCTGCTGAGCCAGAATGTCTCCTCCGGCATCCCCTCAATTACCCCCATCATATAGTAAAGTATGCTGCAATAAGCAAACCTGCTATCCCTTCAGCCCTTTCAAAAATGAAAAACCAAAAAATAAAAATATAAAAAAGGAGTTCGTCAGAAAGTTCCTGACGAATTTGAGCTTTAATTCTCCCACTAACAGGCAAATCTGACAGTTGGGGAGTAACACAAGGTGGTGCAGAGAATTCCTCTTGGGTCCTAGACTCTTCCTCAAATACACTCCAGGAGGGGGTGGCCAGTCCTCTTCCTCTGCTCTCCCTGCCTTTAAACCTTTCATATTACACAGCGGAGGGTTAGAAAAAGACAGATAGATTTTTAAAATAAATTCACCGGTGTTAAAAATTAGTGGCGCAGATGACGGCGCTACAAATACCAGTTTCTTTTTTAAATTCTTCACAATTGATTTATAGCTAGCTGAATTCCGTACAGTATTTAAAGCTACATTATCTCACAGATACCAACATTTCATTTACCCGGGGTGTGGATCATTTAAAAATTACTTAAAATACTGCAGTTTGTTTAAATCAAAGGTACCCTTTAGTGGTGATTATTTACCAGAATCTTTAAAAAAAAAGATAACTTGACCAGGTAATTTTACATAACAGAATTAAGCGCTTTACAGACAATTTCTTAGAACCTGGAATAGACCTGAAATTCTTAACCACATAGTCCAGTGGACTCCCAGGGGTGGGAGAAAACTGCTCCTCACCCTTAACTGGGGTTTCTGATCAGAAATTGCTCACCAACACTCACCTCTTCAGGGAATTACTGTGTGGAATTATAGCAGCTCACCAATTCTCACCACACAGGGCATTACAGATTGGAATTACAGTCAGAAATTGCTCACCAATTCTCACCACACAGGGTATTACAGATTGGAATTACAGTCAGAAATTGCCCACCAATTCTCACCACACAGGGCATTACAGATTGGAATTACAGTCAGAAATTGCCCACCAACTCTCACCTGCACACGGCATTACAGATTGGAATTACAGCAGTAGACTTTGCTAATAAAATAAACAAGGGACCTTACCTTATCGCCTCCCCACCGCCTCAGCTCCCCCAGAAATAACCCCAATAGGTGAATTCACCTGGTGCCGGCTGGGTAATTCGGTGGAGCTGGGACGAAGAGGATGCACACTAGGCAGGTCCCATCTGGGTCGCCAAACTGTCGAGGAACCCAAACTCAGGGGTCCTAACTTACACGTCCGTTGCCCAGCGGATGGTCCAAATTAGCCAGGTTAGCAAAGTCAAAGTTTATTATCCTTATGTAAGGAGGTAGCCTGATGGTCAGGGGCGACCCTAAGCATACATTTCTTAAAGCTTATATAACCTTACACAAACAGGTCTTATACATCACAGTTTCCATGGCAAAGACAAAGGCTAAAACAAAAAGTAAGGCAAAGGGCTCTTTATCTAAAAACACTTGGCCCAACACTTTTCACCCCCCTCTATCTGAACTACAAGGTCTTCCTTCACATTCCGTACCTACTGGCACCCAGCTCTCATAACTATCTTGTTATGGCAATAGATTCTAAGTCTAAACATCTGCTAGCAAAGCACTTTCTATCTTAGACCTTGACTGCTATACTCACAGACTAGAAATCAGTAAGAAAAGAGAATCCATCTTTTCCACCATCTAGGGCAGAGAGACTCCATTTTAATTTTCCTCCACAATTTTCATTATACTATAGTTAAAGTTCACATTTCACTAGGAAAAAAGTGACATGGAAATTTATACTTTGTCATAATTATTTGTGTAGAAGAAATATGGCTGTGGCATTTCAGTGGAATCATAAATATATGGGATATTTGTCAATCTAAACAGTTTTTTGTAAAAAGTTCCCTCTACATCTTAGTTATTTTAAGATATCATTGAAGTTACCAGTCACTTTGCATTCCATGAAACTAGCAAATGTATTCTTGATCCTTGTCTCTCTAGATGGGACTTGAATAATTGTGTTGATTGCTGTCAGATGATCTATTATTTTTTGGAGTAGTTGGCCTTTTGGAGAGCAAGATCAGAGGAGTGGATTTTGCCAGGACACTGAGGCAACTCTGAAGTAGTCCAAGGGTGTCTGTGTGTCTAGTGAAGTTATGAGAGCCTACATTTAGGGCTCTGTGATGGAGTGTCTAACTTACACTTGCCATGAAAAGGTTAATGCAGATTGAGAAGGGGGCTAATGAACCTGACAGATCAGAGCTGAGGGGAATCAGATGGTTAAATAATCACTTGACTGAGTGAGGGAGCCCAGCTGAGGAGGAACAAGCTGGGCTGGATTTATAAAGCCAAGAAATTAGGAACAGAAGAGGCTTTTGGAAAGTCTGCAGTTAAATGTTTGGAGGCTGCAGAGACAGGGAGCTGGGAGGCTAGCAAACCCAGAGGTTGCAGAGGGATGGAGAAGAGTGCCAGATGGTAAGGAAAGGGCTCTGGGAAAGCAGTAGGGTCTAGAAGGAAACAGACCTTGGCAGCTGGCTAGAGAATCCCTGCATCAGAACCCAGGATAGAAGGGAGGCCCAGGTTCTCCTCCCAGCATCTGAGGGAATGGCACCCTGGCACAGTGAATGTGAATACTGTCTGAGAGTGCTAGTGTGGAGTGAGACTTGGAAAGACTTCGGTGCCTTGAAGAGGAGGACATAAGGCTGGAGGGCTACGTCACGAAGAGGAAGCTGCAGCTCCTGGAGTGAGAGGTGCCACAAGGGTGAGACTGGATGGGTTCAGGATCCCAGCTAGACCACTTCTGAATAGAGAAGAAATTGCATAATGGTGGGTAACCTTGGCCACCTAGACGGAAGCATCTCACGGATGCAGATTTCCTTCTGAATGTGGCATCAGACATTGCACTCTTAATGATGTTGTAAGTAATATTGGAGACGAAGGTGCCATTTGTTCAAAGGTAGGTTTTTCTTCATTCTCAAGAACCAAGCCTTTACAGTCTCCATAGAGCATATCAACGCATATACAGTGAAGACACTACCATGGCCATGGAGCCATTTATAAACTCTGAAGCAGCCTATGCTTTCTGATCCATAGGATCCATTTGAATCATTGTATTGTCTACTTTGAGATGTCTTCTCTTCCTTCTTGATCTTTGGGAAGTGAAAGCAAAGTGAACAAAATCCTAAAGGGACAAGGAACAAGGAGAGGAAAATGGGTAGCAAAGAAATGGAGAGCAAAAAGAGGCAAGAGAGAGGAAAAGTCTGGAAAAATAGGAAAGGAGAACTGGGATGGGGGTCAAGAACACTGGAGAAGTAGAGGGGAAAAGAGAAGAAATTTAGAAAAGTTTAAAAGCTTTGGGTTGAGAGAAATGTGGCGTCAAGAGGATAATAAGGGGTCGAAAATGTCCAAGAAAATAAACCTGGAAAATGTCCAAAGAACATCAGAGTAGAGAAACAAATTGAGAAGGAATCCGGGAAGAAATATAAGTGAGAACTTTAAACGAGTGATGGAGGAGTTAGACAAAATAAAACAAAAAGAGTCTGCTAGGCAAGAGAAAATAAAAGGTGGATTATGGAGAGGGCAGCATGAGAGAGAATGATGATAAATCCCTTATTTTGTTTTGACAAGTGGTTACCATTGTGGATTAGCAAGGGCGGAGGGCACTGGGAAAGTTCTAGAAGGGAGGTATATAAACTTTGGAATGATCCAGGCTTTATTTCCTGTAGACTAGCCAAAGGGTAATTAGCTGACACCAAGTAAGGCCTCACCCAGGTGCCTGATAAAAACCCTCTACTCTTGAGAGGTGGGTTAGGAGTTGAAGGAGTAGATGTGTGGTGAGTGGAGGAGTGTGTGGAGAAGAACAGAGTACAGTGGTGTGTGGAGTCGTGGAGAAGAATAGAATGGAGTGCAGCGATGTGTTGGAAAGAGGTGGAGTCCTGAGGAAGGTACTGGGCTCAAGAAGCCAGAAAGACAGATCGGGGAAAGCAGCCCAGGGGAATAGTCTGCAGCTGCGAGTAAGGTGCCAGCAGCACAAAGCTGCTACTCATAGGGCCCCTGGGCTGGGACCCGGAGGAGCGGACGGGCCCGGATCCCTACCCCCTTCCCTGGGAAAACGGAGTAACCAGCGACGCCCTGGCCCACTAGGGAGAAATCAGCCATTTGCCACACCATATATACATAGCATAGTTCTGAAACTGCTCCTCTCTCCATTTCCTAAAATTGCTTAATATTTTGTTTTAAAATCTTTTCCATAGTCTCGTTCTTGTATCCCCTTCTTCAGTTAGTCCTGCTTTGAGCAGGTGGTTGGACTAGATGACCTCCTGAGGTCCCTTCCAACTCTAATATTCTATGATTCTTCATTTTGATCAGTTAGCACTATCTGCCTCTCCATCACTTCATGACTTTGCCATTGGTGGCGTGCGAGTCTTTCTCTCTGTAGCCACTGCTTTCTGAAACAGCCTTCTTGTACCACTCCATTTTACTGACACTTTCCATTTTATTTTAAAATCTCAGCTGAAATCTTATATTCTTTCATGCCTCTGCTGGTGCCGATCGTTCTCCTCCCCCCCTCTCCAGGAGTTTGTATATCCCTAGAACCTGCTTATATCTGAGTCATCACTGCTCAGACACGAACTTCCTCCACGAGTCATAGCACTAGTCCCTTTCCCCTCCGAGAACAGCACCACCCTTCCCCAGTGAGGAAGATGAGGAGGAGGACTAGCTTTTCACATTCTCCCCCCCCCCACTTACTTTCTGGACAGACACACACTACATCATCTTTACATCCTTACTATCTGTGATTTCCCCTTCCCCTCCACCCTCACACGTTTGAACCAGGGCCCTTGTATAGACCACCATGGATGCAGTCCCTTGTCCCATTCCCCCTGCGTTGGCTGTACTGGGATCCATGGACCATGTACAGAACATAGTTTGGGAAGCCTCCCATGGAGCAAAGCCAAAGGATACACATTTGCCATCTGCATCCATCTCTTGATCACCAGAGAGAGAGCCATTCCTGATAGCGGATGAAGAAGAAGAACTGGAGGAAGAGATTACGCCACCACTCTGTTTCTCCTTTTCTTCTGCTGGTGAGGCTATCATGCTTCCACCACCTACATCAGCAGAGGCTTTAAACACTTTGAGGAGCTGTTTTTCAGGGTAGCAGACTCCTTGCAGATTCCTTTGGAGGAAGTGAAAGAACAACAGCACAAACTGCTCAACATCTTGCATGCATTTTTATTGTCCAAAATAGGTCTTCCTATCAGTGAGGCCCTTCTTGACCTGGCCTTACTGCTCTTGCAGACCCCAGCATCCATCCCACAGACCTGCAGGTGAGCAGACAAGAAATATTATGTCCCAGCTAAAGACATGGAATTTCTTTTCTCACTCCACTTGAAATTTCTTAGTTGTCAATGCCATGTACGAAAAAGGATGCTAAAACCAACTTAGATCCTTAGTGATGGAGAGCTTGTACAAGGCACCTGCTTCTATGGATCTCCTGGGCATATCCCTGTGTTGTGAAGGGGCTAATTCCAAGTGGAAGAGGCATGGTTTTTGGCTTAGTCAGCTTTTGGGGAGAAGTACATATTCAGTCTCTCCTGGGCTTCATGGGTTGCTTCGGAGACATGAGATGGGCTCATAGGTGGGGGGAAAAAAAGGAGACACCATAGATAGCATGTCCTCTGGCAATCAAAGATGTCTTTGGGAGTTGCATCAGAAAGGGATTGCAAAGGGAAAGATAAATCCTGGACATGGCTCTAGTGAGAGAAGTACATCAGAGGTTGGCAGTATTTGCCTGAAACATCCCCATCCTATTAGTAGATGTTGATCCTTGGGAAAAGTTAACTGGGTTCTGTCACCTCACTGGGTATGTCTACATGGCACTGTTGACCCAGGCTCTTAGCTATGTTTTAGTCTTTATCCCCTACTGTCCACACAGAAAAATTGCTAACCTATGTTTAGTGGTGCTTTAAGACTGGGTTAGCTTACATGCTGGAGGGGTGAGTTAAAGCCTGGGTTCTCAACAGTCCTGATGGAGGAACCTTAGAAGCAGCCTGGCTTTGAAGATTTGAACAATGTTTATCTTCTTGATGTTTTCATTAGAACAGGTTGGGAAAGGCTTCTTCTCAGCCCCTTAAAGTAATCCTATAAGTATAGGATATACTTAAGAATTTGGTAATTAAAATATAGGGTGTTGCTAAGAATTTAGTGATGAGAGAAAAATGCCTTTCCAATTAAATAACCATTCAGCTGTCAAATTCTAGAAACAAATAGTTACTAAATTTTGAATTATAGATACTTTATTTGGATGAAGAGGAGAACTAGGAATACTTTTAAATGACATATAGAGGGAGTGGTAGAAACTCCTATGCTAATAGTTAGAAACTTTTTCAACTGTTCCTTTAAGACACTTAGTAAAACCTTCCCTCCCATCCAATGCCTCCCTTGTTTGTAGCAGGACTCTGTAATTTGTTGGGGGTGGAGGGTGGTGCCGAGGAGAGGGGAGATAAGCCTTTTGCAGTTGCCATGAAAATCTTTTCAGAATTGGCCAAGTTATAAGGAGTTATAAGTACCATTTGCATTCAGTGTTATGCTTAGCAGAGCTTGGTAGAGATTTGGTGCTAATATCGCTGAATGTTCCCCAGCCATCTTACTTTGGTATGCAACACAAAACAGAACTCTGGATGAGTCACAGATAGAATGGAGACCTGTTGCTGCTACTATGGGCAGTGTTAATCGTAATTTTAAGTGCTTTTGTGAGTTTGGCTTAGTAATGTTACCATTTTTTAACTAGAGTTCTCTGTAATGTTAATGTTCTTTTAGCATAGTTGTTTTATGCAATTTAAAAGTATAGTTTTAATCATATGCAAATATAATATATGGACTACGCAGAATATATTGAAGCCAGTCATAGACTCATAGGTCAGAAGGGACCAATATGATCATCTAGTCTGACCTCCTGCACAAGGCAGGCCACAAAACCCTACCCATACACATTTATAACAACCCCAAACCCATGACTGAGTTATTGAAATCCTCAAAAGTGAGATTTGAAGACCTCAGCTAAACTCCGAGCATGTGGGCAAGACTCACCAGCCAACAACCAAAAAAGAATTCTCTGCAGTAACTCAGTTCCCATCCCATCCAACATTCCCACAGACCATTGAGCAGACTTATCTGCCGATAATCCAAATCAATTGCTCAAATTAAACTATCCCATCATAACATCCCCTCCATATACATAGTCCTTCTTTGTGAAAATATTAGTAGTCACCATTCTCTAATAATGTAGTAGAAATTAAAGTATAGAAAACATTAAAAAGCAAAGGTTCACATGGTACACAACTTTGTCACTTGATAGGTAATGCAATATCTATTTAAATTTAGAATTTATAAACATGTCTTCAAAATTTGACTGTAATATTATTACTTTGGACTAATTATTAAATCAAAGTGAACATTTCGAGCTCAGTCCTGGTATACATAGTATTAATCTGTCTGAGTTACTGGGTTGTGTTTGGACTTTTAAATCAGTGTAAGGTTAAAAACTGATATATCAGTTGTTGCTATCAAGTGTATAATATCTTATATTCTAAATATTAAGGTTTTTGCTGTATAAAAAGGAAAAAACCAAGCCTTGTATTTTAAGGCAATTTGCACTTTGAGCATGACCCTATATACTTCATAAAGTATTTATTTTATTAACTAACCATTTACGTTGTATAATTTTAATGGAACACTGATATGAAAAGTAATAAATTTAAAGTCTTCTCCAAATCCCTCATAACTTCAGAGAATCATTTAAGTTACTTCTTATTACTGTCCAAGCAGGTTATGGTTGGGGAAGTAAAGAGGTGAATTCGAGCTTCATAAGCATTCTCCACCAAAATTCCAGGGTTTAGAGATGCATATTTTTTAGATTATATTTGGAGGGCCATGATGGCATTCAAATCTGACTCTATCCTTGTTGGATTTTAAAAAGTGTGGAACTTTGTTTTTGTAGGATGTGGTATACAAATGTAACTTAATAAGTGTAATAACATTTGTATACCTTCAAAGTCCTGCACAAACAGTAATAATTTTTGTAAATTTACAAAATTAAGAAAAACCTTCATTTTGTTAAAAGGATGTTTGTACTATTAATCTTCTTGAACACATATACAGTGGCTTATCTTTAAAGCTAACATGTTAAGTGGAAAGCTCCTTTTTTATGTAAATAGTGAGGAAACAAATTTTCCAGTAAAGCTTGATACTATGTTAGTATGGTATCTCATATTTGTATTTTTCCTAATACAATTTTCTCTTCTTGTTGAACACTGAAATTGAAAATGCTAGCAAAGGAATTAAGTGCTTATATTATATAGTTCCTTTCTTGTGAAGGCATTTGATGAATTGCAATGAAAGCAGCATATTTAATGCCAGCGAAGGATGTTAAGGATGCAGGGAAAGATGAAGAACAGGATGCTTAGGTTCACTTCTTTGTTTGTTAGTACTACAGCTTTACTTCACAATTATATTTTTTCAAATTTTTTCTAAATATCTTATTTCGTTTCAACTTCCAGAATGTGCCAGGGATAGCTCATTTTTTCCTTCTGTTTATATGTTTATAGAACTTTAAAATATATTTCTCCTATTGTCACCTTTTACTCCATTAATTAACCCAGATACTTCAGTGTTGGGTCTTCTCCCCTTTTTCTTTGTACAACCCTCTTTTTTACTTGATGTTACCAAAATAGTCCTTTCTATATACATCATTTCAGTTAAAATTCGTTTCTCAAAGAGTTGCTAAATTTGTCCATGAAAATCACTTAAAGATAAGTAAACCTGTGGTTCATTATAATTCTGAATGTAACCATAGCACCTCACTAATAATGTTCCTAGAAAGACACGTTCTTCATTCTCAGTCAGCCTCTATGAATAAGTGCAAGAATAAAGTTTATAAGTGCGTTTGTAGGCAGTTTTAATGTACTTGGTCACAACTGTCAGATCTGGATAAGCCTCAAGGGTAGCACATTAGGACTGAGCTCTGAAATAAGCAGTAAGTTTTAGTAAATGAACATTACCTTTAGAATTGTTGTTTTTTTTCATTACTTTGTGCTAGACCATTGTTTTTCCTGCCCAATGAAACGAGAGGAAATTGTTTTGCAATATTTTATGTGGCAAACGGCCGGCTTCTCCCTAGTGGGTCTCGCACTTTTGCCTCTCGTAGTGGGCCAGGATGTCGCCGGTTACTTCGTCTCCCCAGGGAGGGGGGTAGGGACCCAGGCCTGCCCGCTTCTCTGGGTCCAAGCCCAGGAGCCCTATGAGTAGCAGCTATGTGCTGCTGGCACCGTACTTGCAGCTGCAGACTTTTCCCTTGGGCTATTTTACTCCTCTCTGTTCTTCTGGCTTCTTGAGCCCAGTACCTTCCTCAGGACTCCACCTCTCTTCCACACACCACCATTAGTACTCCATTCTGCTCCTCTTCACAGTTGCACACACCCCTCTGCTCAGTAGCACCGCATACCTACTCCTTTAGCTGTTGAACTGTCTTTCAGGAGTAGAGGGTTTTTATCAGGCACCCGGGTGGGGCCTTAATTGGTGTCAGCTGACCCTAATTACCCTCTAATGACTCTGGCTAGTCTACAGGGAATAAAGCCTGGAACATTCTTTCACTTACATACCGCCCTTCTACTATTCTCCTACTGCCCTGTGCCCTCACGTACCACATTTAATTTTTAGAATGCCTGCTTTTCCAGTAAAAGTTAAATATATTTTAGTTACCATTTGTTATATTGTGATCTGTACAGTGCGTATTTCTAAGTATTCTTTAAAAAAAAAATGGTGAACCTAGTGCTGTGTTTTTGAGGAGTTTCCCTGTGGGTGCTCCACTTCAGGTGTCTATTTGATCAGTGCATAAGATTGGAGATTTGTAGTAGCAGTGCCTGCTTGGGTGTCATAGTGCTGTTGCCATCTCATGCTATTTTTGGTCGTTACATAGCGCTGTGCAACCAAATGTCCCTCAGTTCCTTGTCCACTGCCTTTGGCTTGAGTCAGAGCCCTCAGCAGTGTCTGCCTTTCTCATTTAGTACTGAAATACTAGTTAGTTATTAGGATTAGGAATTATTTAGTAAATAGTTTACTCTTCCTTTTCTCTATTCTCAAAAAAGAATTTTTTTCTTTCCCTTTTTCCCTTCCTTTCCATTAGTGAATAGCTAGGAAATAGGTTTGCTTAGAATTTATATTATAGCGTTAAAAACTAATGAAACCCAGCCATTCCTGGTTCCCTGGGGCTCAAGCAATGCCTGATTTGCAGGCTTTCTATTCCACTTTCAGATGGTCACGCTCAGCATGTCCGTTGCCTGAGTGAGTTGTATATTCCCCAGAAGTGCTCACATTGCCACAATTTAAAGACGACAGCCAGGAAGGCTAGAGACCTTCAACTGAAATTCGTGCTGATGTGGAGAAGTCACCTGAGACCTGCCTCGGAACCTGAGCCAGGGTTATCTCCCAACCAATGGTCACCATAGGCAGCCTCTGACACAAGGCTGCCCACAAAAGCGCCTTCCAAAGAGCGTCTCAAAAAAGATGACAAAAAAATGCTCCTCAAATTTGCCACAGAGGGAGCCAATTAAGAAAACCCATTCCTTGGCCATGGAAACTTCTTCAGCACTGAGAGTGTCAGACTCTGAGATTTCAGTACTGTCAGGTACAAGCTCAGAGAAGGGTCCTAAAGCCAAGGAGAAGGCCCTGGCCTTGATACCCACAGAGCCAAAAAGACATTCGGCACTGAGTACCTCAACTGTGTGCTGGTCGATGCCTGTACCTATGGTACTGGTGAATTGCTTAGCACCAGCAACAGTTATGTTGGTACCACCATCTATACCAAGAACAGTACTGTTCCTCCCACTATTATAGCAGTTTTTTGAGGCAGAAAGATCTAGTAGTTTCAGCAGCTCCAGAATCTCCTCCCTTTGGTACCGATTTCACTCCATTACACTCGGTACCAAGCCACATCTTCACAACGCCCAGATCTGCCCCTCCACTATCCAGCGATGAGGAAGTCATCACTCCTCCCCCACTCATTCACCCAGACTAAGGCCATCCCATCATTCTACATCTCGAGCACCCAGTTGGTATGGGCACCCCTGGGCATTGCCTCCCCATGCCATTCTCACCTCAGTGGCAATATTGGGACCCTTAAGCCATGTACAGGGCCCAACATCCAAAGACCCTAAGTCCACTAAGATCTAGGGCACCATGATCTCCAACAGCAACTGCTCCACCTCCCTCTGAACCACAAGAGGAAGTAGTTGGAGACACTGATGAAGCCTCCGATCATGAAGGTTCTTCTCCACCAGACTTGTCTTCATCTTCCCTTGATGAAACCATAATGCCTCATAACCCATCCTGGGGTACAACATCAAGCAATTCCAGGACCTCTTCAAAAGGGTGTCAGAGGCTTTTGACCTTGAAGAGGTACCTGAGTTATGACGCAAATTGTGTGACATACTACAGACTGCCACCTCTTTCAGAATAGCATCGCCCATTAATGATGCCATCATAGAACCAGCCGAGACTATTTGGCAGACACCCGCAACTGCATCACCCTCATGCAAGAGGTTGGACAAGAAATATTATGTTCCTTCCAAAGACAATGAATTCTTGTTCTCACAGCCTGCACCAAGCTCTTTAGTAGTGCAGGCGATGAACCAGAGAGGGAAACAACTCCAAAGTAGGACAACCCCATGTAATAAAGACTGGAAGAGACTAGACCTCTTTGGCTACAAGGCATACTCTTCTGCAATGTTATGATTTCGACTAGCCAAATATGAGGAGCTTTTATCAAAATAATTTTTTTTTCAAACTGGCTATTTTTATTGATAGCTTGCTAGAAGACAAAGATCAGTTAATGGCGGACATCACAAAGGACCACCTTATCATCCTCACTGCATTGCAGGCCTTGTTTGATTCTGCTGGCACAGCTGCACATTACATGGCCATGTCAGTAGTCATCATGGCTTTATCTTTTGGGCTTTCCCAAAGAGGTACAGTTGATAGTGGAAGACTTCTCATTTGAAGGCACAAAGTTGTTTGTTGAGAAAACAGATGAGCCTTTTCACTCCCTCAAAGACTCATGGGCAACTCTAAAATCATTAGGAATCTACACACCTACAAATAATAAAACTAGGGCAGGTTTTATATTCAGAGATTCCACCCACCATACACACAACCCCATAGGCAATAAGACCAGAAGTGACTCAGGCAGTGTCAAACCAGGAAATGCCAGACACCAAACCAGCCTTCAACACTTCAGTAATCCGCACCTAGACAACAGTTTTGAAGGTGTTGTTGGAAGCATGAGACACCCCCAAAAACTGCCACTGGAAACACACATCTTTGCCACACCATTCGGAGATGAAATGTCACAATTCTAACAGGTCTGGAAAAACGTCACAGCAGACAGATGGGTTCTGGAAATTATAGAAACTGGTTACTCCATTTCATTTATATCTACCCCACCTACCCACCCTGTTTCCCTGTCTGTTTTCAGGGACCCCTCACAAGAAAGTTACAACAGGAAGTTCAGTGCCTGATGTAGATAGATGCAGTAGGACTGTACCACCACAATTCAGGGGGAAGGGTTTCTATTGACATTACTTTCTAACACAGAAAAAGATAGGTGGGTGGAGATTTGTCTAAGAAAACTCAACACATTTGTCAGACCTCAACATTTCAAGATGGTGACACTAGCAACAATAATAGCAGTGCTAGAAAAGTGCAATTGGCTCTCTACTCTTGACCTCCAAGACACATATTTCATGTAATGATACATCCATCACACAGGAGGAAACAAACATTGTTAGTACAGGATATTCCCATCTGGACTATTGACTGATAGAACTTTTCAAAAGTTCTATTGGTGGTGGCAGCACACCTACAAAAACACAGAGTCATGATATTCCTGTATCTAGATGACTGTCTGATAAGGACGACAACACTGAAAGAATTACTAGAGGCCACTCAAAGCACAATAACCCTATTTCTGAATCTAGGGTTACAAATAAACTAACAGAATTCAACAACGGTACCCATTCAAAAACTAGAATTTATAGGGGCCTACCTCAACAGCCCAGAGGCCAGAGCCACATTACGTCAACAATGATTTATCACTCTAGTCAATCTAATATCGACAGTTACAGACAGTCCTCAGATATCCTCCAGAACGTGCCTACTACTGTTAGACCACATGTCAAGAACAACTTTCGTAGTCAAGCATGCCAGATTTCATATGAGACGTCTACAGGCATGGCTTTGAACTGTTTATACATCTCACAGGCGCAGCCTCAACAGACCCTATGCCAACCAAGGTAAAGGCATCTCTAAAATGGTGGACTCATCTGGGAAATGTCTGTTCAGGAGTCCCTTTCTCGCAAAGGACCCCAACATTGACAATCACTACAGATGCCTCCCTAATAGTCCGGGGAGCATACTTGCTCAACAACAAGATTCGAGGTCGATAGTCCATATCTAAATCCGCTAGATTTAAAAGTGGTTCGAAATGCATGCAAGCACTTTTTCTTTCACTGAGTAAAGACAAATCAATCAGGATTCTAAGGGACAGCATGGCATGCATGTTTTGCATAAACGGCCATGGGGTTGCAAGATTGCACTCCTTATGCACAGAGGCAGTACATCTCTGGAATTGGTGCATCAGCCACAACATCAAACTACTGACATCGTCGTAGCTTCCAGGCTGCCAGAACACGACAGCAAATGCACTGAGCAGAAACTTTCTTCAAAGCCATGAATGGGAAATGCACCCAATATTCAGTCAGTGGGGATTCCCTGCAATAGACCTGTTTGCAACAGCACAAAACACCAAGTGCCCACAATTCTGCTCCAGAGCAGGACTGGGTCTGAACTCACTAGGCAATACTCTCCATCAAGTGGAATGCACCCCTAATGTACTTATTGCCACCCATACCACTATTAGCCAGTGTCATCCACAAAATCAGGAGGGACAAATCCAGAATCATCCTGATAGCACCTACATGGCCCAGACAAACCTGGTTTCCTTACCTTTCACAAATGGCAGTGTTCCCACCATGTCATCTCCTGCAGATACCTCATCTCTTCTCTCAGGATGCGGGACATATCCCTCACCACAACCTGATGATCCCGCACCTCAAAGCATGTTTACTCCAGGGCTCACAGAAAGCGAATTAACCTTCTCGGATGAGGTAAAAGACATCTTATTGAACAGCAGAAGACCAAACATGGGGAAGGCATACATCCACAGGTGGAAAAGATTCTGCACATGGTGCCACAACAAACACCTTAATCCAACTTCCTCTCATTTATCACAAGTATTAGACTACATATTGGAACTAAAAAACCATAGATTTACCATAAGTTCCATTAAAGTACGCATGGCAGGCATCACAGCATTCCATGATGAAATGGATGACCCATATTCACCTATCCAACAATGAAACGATTTCTCAGGGGCATTAAAAACAGCTACCCAGAGACCAAAACCCCAATTCCAATGTGGGACCTTAACCTGATTTTACGCAGACTCGTGGAATCCACATTTGAACACTTGCCAAGTGCTCCTTGCTACATCTTTCCACAAAGGCTGCCTTTCTCACTGCCATCACATTGGCTAGACCGTAGTTTCTCAACCTGTGGTACGCGTACCCCTGGGGGTACACGAGACACAGGCAGGGGATGCGCAGCAAAAAACCCAGTTAAGGGAGGCCACTGGCTTCTGGGGGAGGAGGGCGGCAGCTGCCAGCTTCCCACCTGGTCCCACCTTCTAGTTGAGAGGAAATGGCAGCTGCCCCAGTCCTGGGAAGCTGGGCGGCAACCACCCATGTCCTGCCAAGTCCCAGCTCCCAGGTGGAATATTTAAATTCATGTTTTTATTTTAAGTGTGTATGGGAACAGTGAATATGCAGTGGTATTACTGAACAGTATTCAGAACAGGAGTTGAAATACCAGGACCTAACTCTACTATAGTATATCCACTTCATATGGCACCTTGTAACTTCTGGTCATTTAATGCTGTTGTACCTGCAAGGACACTTTCAGGGCCTCCCTTTACTTCTGAGTAAAGATGGTTTTCCTCTCCATTCCCATCACTCAGATATACGCACTGGCAAATTACCTCCTTTCCTGCCTCTTGTACAAGGACAGAATTAGGATCCTATGGAAAGAATCAGCCTCGAAGTGTAACAGTCAAAATTAATTCAGTGTAGAGTACCTTTTGAAAAAGAGAAAATGTAGCTTTTATTGGTGGTATAGCATGGACAACACAGAAATTAAACATGTTCGATATGGCTACTGTAAGGTTTTTTTCAAGCTAACCCTAATCTTTTAATTAAAATATTTGTAAATTACCTGGGTTACTTGGTATAAATCTATTTGCTGATTTACTGCTAAATCTGTATCTGTCTAATTGCAAGCACAGCATGCAATATCCTCTTGAAGAGACTGTCCCTGTCTGTAGAAAATAAGTTAGATATTATTTCTTACCTTTGCTGTGAAGATGACACCGTTACAAAAGTGTGGTGTAAAAATGCACATTAGCTTTTAATTGATACTTCCCATTTCATTTTTTAAATGCTTGTTAATGCACTAAATGACACTTTAAGTATCTACAATTTACATTTTGTAATCCCCAAATTCACTAATCCTCTATTAAAAGAAGTCTTAAATTTGCTGAGGCCATTTGGAGATGGCTTTCTGGAACCAGCATGTTCCTTGCATTTTCATGCCTTCCTTTTATGTGGTAGCTGTTTTGTGTATTATGAAAACCTCACTGAATCCTTTATTTGTCAGAAGAATAGAGACCTAACTTAGTTTAGGTGTCTATATCTGAAGCTTACAAAGTTTTACTCTAATTAACTCTTTGTTACATATCACCTACATAATTATTTCCGCATAATGTTTGAGTATTTGTTAGGGCACATTTAACTTGATTGCATAAAAATATATTTACTAGGCCAGTTGATTAATATATTTAATTAACATGGAAAAGATGTGCCACTTTATCTAAATAACTAAGAAGCAAAAATCAGCTTACATGTAGAAGGGCAATCCTTATAAGAATAATTTTATATATGAGCACTTGATTTCTTTCTTAAATTATTGTGGCTTAATTGTCTTTTAATAAATAGTGTAGAAATAGTGCAATGATAAAACTCAAATAGCTTAGCTTCTGGCATGATAAAATGACACACCTTTGGAGCTGTAAGTATTTGTCTTCTGTAAATGAAAGTACTTAGTGTACAAATATATAAAACAGGTGATGCTAATATTAAACTCAGTAATTTAAACAAGTAGTTTCAAATTTGGTGTTGGGACTTAAATATCTTAATTAGTGCTGCCATACATTACCATTGAACTCTGAAATGCAGCCTCCTGTAGTGGAGCTGTTCAAAAGTACAAAGTAATATTAAGCAACTGTTTTAGGACAAGAAGTGAAGAATACGGTATATCTAGGCAACCATATAAATGTTACATGTAATTGATATATAAAATGTAATTACCCAAATCAGAATGTGGTCAGGATAGCAGAATTGACATCCTTTTTCTTACAAAAAATGCCATAAAATCATTAATGATCACAAATGTTCAAGACATCAGTTTCATATCTCAGTCAAATAATGGCACTTCCAACAGTATAGTGCCCTGACACAATGCTAGGGCATTACTACTGGGTGAGAGAGTACTGTTTAGGGAATAATTGGCCATTAGAAAGAATGTAGATTAATGGCGTACCTCTTGTTTTATTTTATCTTGAGCTTGAAGTTCTAGCAGACAAAATGCTTCAAGATAACATTAAATAGTGAAACTGTTCATTTTAATGGCAAATATGTGAATCAAGCAAGAAAAGCAACTTCCTTTCCCTACACACCTCCCAATTTGTCATTTCAAAATAAAGCCACCTTTAGACCAACACATAAGGAAAAATTCTTTGGGGGCTTCTCTGAATGTAATCCTTTACTGTTGTATATGTGCCCAGTTAGAATCTTTTGCCATCAGTGTTCATGGACCTATACCCTTCAGTGTATGCCGTTGGGAGGCCAACCGGCCTTCAATTTCTTTTTTCTTCTGGTAGCAGTGAGCAGAACTGGGAGAACAGCAGCCTAGTCTCTTGCACTTGCAATTTTTCTACTAATATTTTATGTAGTTTACTTTAGTATAAGATTGGGTAGTCAGATTTACCTCTGTAAATTTTAACTGAGTGAATATTGCTAATTTTATTTTCCCCTGCTTGCAAAAATCATGGCGGGTCAAAATCTCCCAGTTTCAAGTACTGCTTCTCAAATGAATCAGATCAGCAGATACTCAAATTTTTTTTTGTCTTGGGAAGGTACATATTACTGAAAAATGAAGTTTCTGTAATTTGTTTTCAAAACAAACTTTAAAAGCCAGCAATACTAGATTTAAAATTATTATTCTTGGCAAATCTGCGAGACCAGCCTCAGAACCAGGGAGACAGGATCCCTGAGGCTCAGAGCAATCCCCAACAAAAAATGCTCTGGCAGCTTCTGTTCCTGCTTCAACTTCCAGGTCTGTTCCTTGTTCTTTGAAGCTTTCTTCTGCTGATGTGTCTTCCCATTCTGAAGGGAAAGTCTTAGCAGCTCTCTTCAAAGGAGCACAGATGTGGATCTCTTGCAAAATAGCCTGATAAAAAGGAGAGAAATAAGTCTTCTCTTCTGAAAAAAGAGCAGCTCAAGGCCTGATCACAGTCCCTCTGGTGCCTATAAAGACCCTGGAATTAGATCTCTGGTTCAGAGTACTAATCACTATACCTCAGACTTGGGCATGAAGGCAGTTCTTGGGGTTGTACCATAGCCAAATCACTGATGGGTCTTCTGGCTTTGGTACAGACACGCTCAGTGCTTCTTGCTTCAGTGCCAGCTATTTTTGGCTTTATTTCAGTACCAATGCCATTGGTGCTGTGGGGTGGAAAAGGGTAAGTGACAAGTAATTTTATCTGAAAATTACTTAAAAATCAAAACAACCCTGCTACTCTACACCAAAGTATCAAAATTGATAACTGGAGGAAACAACAATAAAATAGATGGAATTTATTTAACTAAGTGTGTCCCATGAGACTAGTTTAGGGAAAACCAAAATCAAAAGATAAAATTATTCATACATCTTATTCATAAGACAAGAGTTCTTTTAAGGCACTAAAGAATGCCTCAAAATAAATAATTGACCTTTAGAAACAATTGAGCTTTAGAAAAGTTCACCTTTTCAAGAGTTTACAGCGTCTGCTTGGAATTCCTTAGTTTCTTCTTGTTAATTAAAATATATGTTAAAGGAATTCTTTGTCTTTTGGCTTAATTTTCTGTTGCTGCAACTTGAAACATTTAACAACAGGATAAAGGTTTTGTCATTTCTTGTAACTTGGTGATTATCTTCTGCAAACTTCATTTTTCCTTCTTACACTTAACTTTGAATTTGAGAAGTTAATCTCATCTTTCTTTTAAGAGTAGGAAGAGTTTTCTCAGTTTTATTCTAATTTTAACCAACTTCAGATCGATTATAAAATCAATATCCTAATGATTAAAATATTCTAACTATTTTAAATATTAGCCAATAACTCTTTCTAATTCATAATATTATCTATCACATTCACAGTGAGGAATAGCAATTCATACAGCATTCCTACATGCAGTAGTATGAGATTACATTTACACATTAACTCTTATACCAATACTTAAGTTTTATTCCTAAACTGATACAAAGATTTAACTACGAACATAAAATATTATAAGTAATTTAGCTGTATACTCAAAAAAATCTTAGATTTTTGTCATGAGAAAGCTTTCAAGGTGGTAACTGAATTTCTAACAGACAATACATTTTTTTTTTTGTCTCAGTAGTTCCTTGTTTGTCAGGATGCTAAAATGTTTGGAGCATACGGTTCTTAATCTCAAAATCTGGTAACATTGGTATAGGCTTCTGAGTTCTCTCACTTTCTTGCATTTGTCGAAGATAGGTTTTAAATTACAGAGATGGCATCCTAATAGCTGTCATAGTTTAGAGGTAAGGATTCTTTCCACAATGAATGTCAGAGGTTTGTATACCTTAAAATGCTCTAGCATTTATGGCCTCATATTCCAGGATAGAATCCCTTTTATGGTCTATTCAGAGCTAATAAGGCTTTTTTAAACTACAGCTTTCTTTTGTGATTTCAATTCCTCTTTTTAGGAGAGGGATTAACATATTTGCTTTAGGATTAAACATAATTGGAGATAGTTATGGGGTTACATTTTATTTTCAATTAGGCTGATGTATATATTTTAGCTTCAAAGCAGAGCTTAAAGGGGGTGGAGAAGGAGTGGATTACCATCTTTGGTATTGAGATATGGTGCTACGTCAAGAGGGGAGATCACTATATTTCTTCTTTAAATGTAACTGGTAAAACTCCACAGAGATATCTATATCTCTGGAAGGAGGCAAAAACAAACAGTTGAAGTTCATGGAAAGGTGATTCTGCCTTTAGCTTGGTTCCATCAAGGTGTTAAAGCTAGCTGTTCCTCTATATCATTATTTAACTTTTATTTAGGCCCCACAGTGCCTGAAGATTTATGGTACTAGGGGATCCGTTTGCATCAGCTCTGCCTGAATCTCCTTTGTTTTCTCTTCAGTAAAATCCCAGGGTTGTTCTTGGCACCAGGTACGAATCTCTTCTCCAATTCTGAGGTTTGCACTTCCTCTAAAAGAACAGTATTCTTATTTCTGTTCTGCCTTCCTATATCAATAGGGATGGGTTACCTTCCTATTCACCAAGAGTGCAACCCTATGATCCATAGCTTTTGGATAGGAACTCCAGGGTTAACAGTCACAGCAGGCATAGGGGATTTAGAGAAGAGCTGTTTACCTGGTTCTACCCTTCTCTGGGCCACCCCACACTAATTATGTGGACCAAGCGCCTGGCCTTAGTGAGCACCATGACATGTTCATCATACAAGAAAGCCTAGATCCTTTGCTACATTGAGGGTCAGATCCCCATAATCACAGGACTCTTTAGAGCTCTACAGCAGCCTTTTCCATACGTCTATGACAGACACGATACAAGCTCAAGTTTCAGAAGAGGAGCAACTTCAGCTGCAGTCTTCTGAAGCAGTTGCTACTCATGTATCATCTTCATTGTCAGATAAAGCTGAGGTACCATCTTCTTCCTTTTCACCTGCTGACTATAGGGCATTTCAGGATCTCCTTCTCAGAATGTCAGAGGAACTGGAGATTCCTGTAGAGACAGTCCAGGAAAAGGCCCATAAATTATCAGACCTAGCTCATTTTCTCAATCTTTGAGTAACATTGATGTGAAGTGGCAACGTGGTCAGCTGTGCATACCTTTTCCAGATATTATGCCATCACACAAACCTGCCTGATGATGCCAGTTTGGCAAGTCTGTATTGGAATCTCTTGTCAGATGATTCGGAGTTCCACCAACCTGTAATGGAATGGCCATAGTCACCTAAAGTGGAATGTATATGTGCACAATCACTCAAAGGAGGAAAAAATACTGTGACATGCAACAGTAACTATTGTACTTTGAGATATGCTGTGCACATATAGGGTCCGTGACCCTTTCACCTTCCCTGATATTTCGGTTTATATTTTTTACAAGTAGGAAGGAACAGAGATGAAGTAGTGGACACACCCCTTTTATATTCTTGGCTAGTTACAAGGAGAGCAGGGATTTCTTTGGTGCCTAGTGGTAATACTGGCAAAAGTCTCCAACTTGAGTGTATTGGGTGTGCACACACCTAAAGTGGAACATATACACATAACCCATCTTGACAAACAGTTACTGTAGGCAAGTAACTGTTTTTTCTGTCAGCTGTTCAGTGTCAAAATAGTGGGGTTTTCAGCTAGACTTGTCTGCAGCTACAGAAAATAAGTGGAAGCAAGAACTTTCCCTCTAGGAAGGGATACGGTCCCAGTTTAAAGGAGATGACTTTTTTCTACCATTGAACTCAAGTTCTGTTATATTTATACTCCCTGATTTCCTCTTTCCAAGAGTACTGAAGATCAATCAGGATTCAGTGCAGATGATCCAGTTGGCTCCAGGTTCTCCCAGATGGTTCTGGTTCCCATAGTTGATGACTGTCTGTGTTCTTCTGTTGTTCTTGGTCTTGATCACTCAGGACAAAGGAAAGAAGCTTCATTTAGACAAAGTGTCTCCACATCTCACTGCCTGACAACTAAGGTTTAACTGACGTTGGAGGATCCTGTTTGTTATGTACAAACAATAAAAACATCTTAATTGAAAGCAGAAAAGACTTCACCAAATTTGCATATATAGCTAAACAGATTTTCAGTCTGAACATTAGTGCAAGCTGTCTCTAACAAGAACTGAGATTCCTTGCAATCTTGAATATCTATTATCTCTGAAGAATTTAACCTCTTAGTTCTCTGCATGTGGCCACATCAGTTGACCATCCACCTCTTCAAGAACATATTTTTTTCCTCCGACCCATCAGTGATCAAGTTTATCAAAGGCCTTATTGTGTATTCCTTCCAGTAGGAGAACCTCTGCCTACCTGGGAAGGCTGTTTTGGGCTTCCTCTTAAACCAATGGATACATTTACCAGCTATTTTCCTTCCTAGCCACACGCTTCCTCTGAAGGTGAAGCTACTCTGTGCATTTTGGATTCCTTAGAGCTCTGTCTTCCTACCTGCATGGGGGGGGGGGAGTTTTGGTTTCCCCAGTGTTTTTCATTGCTTTTGCTGAAAGATCAAGGGGTCAAGCAATCTCAGCACAAAATATTATTTAAATGGGTTTTAGTGTGTCAAACTATGCTATAACATACGTAGTTTAAAATCACGAGGGCAGATTAGGGCTCATTTTACAAGAGCCCATGCAACTTTTGTAGCTTCTTTCAGAAGTGTCCACATAACTGATATACACAAGGTCTCTGGGCTGACGCAAAGTGTAGCCTGATTCTGGGGTGATTTATTTAATTTAATGATTTTAATGGGTTATAGGCTTGCCAATTGATCTGATCAGAAGGTAAGGTTCATGTCCCAAACCAGGCTCCAGATGTATTATAAGGGTGTTCGACAGGCAGTCAGAAGTTAGTCAAATTTGTATAATTTTTATAAGTTTTATTTAAGATAACAGAAAATATAAAAAGGATAGATAAAATGATGAAATGACAAACTGATATATTCAGAAAATAAACAATAAAATGGATAATAAAATGAGTAATACAACCTTATATACTAAATGATGTATTTTACCTATTCTATATGATATATGTTTCTATAATGAGCTTTGGATTAATAAACTCTCACCCTTCCTTGATGATCTGGTTGAGGTTGATGTCTGGTTCCCCAGCTTGGGTAGAGTGGTGGAGTAGGCAGTGCTCAAGAACTAAGAGCTAGAAGATTAAGACTAACACTTATCAAAATAAGACTAAGTATAAAATGAAGAACTAAGATCTTAACACTAACTAAAAGAAACTTCAAGCAGGAGTAGCTGACGATCGTGCCAAATAGCTCGATCTGTTCCTTCTTATACCCCGAAGTATGGGTATCCTTCGTTCTAAGCCCAAACTTGGATTTACCACCCCAAATTATTGGGGGTACACTTATTCTATAGGCTAGCAAGTTCATGTGTATTGCTGATATTACATCCTCTCCAGATGGTTTCAGATGTTCTTTTTTTACCTTGTCTTTTTATTTCTAGCCCTTCTCGTGGGTTTTGTGGTGTACTTTTAAAGATTCTTTGGGGTGTAACCTTCAACAAAATCCCCTGTTGTGATGCCTCCTGACTTACCTAGAGTAAAGGCTATGACTATTTCTGTCTTATTCAATAACACTTATCTAGGGTAAAGGTCCCGAGTAGTTCAGCTGTAATGCAAAGTACCTTACAGGCCTTATCCTGTATGACAGCTATGCAGTTAGAATACATATACTGTTCTGTCCATTTTCCTTATCAATGGCTTAAAATGGCAGTGACACCGCTAACTTCACACAGATTTAGCAAGGTGAATTTTGTTGGTAGTTGAGTATGAATTGCAATTGGCTGAGCAGAGTCTGAGGAGGAATTTAGAAAACTAGGGGGCTGGCTTTGCCAATCATTTATTTTTTCCCATGTTCCTTGGTGTTTCAAGAAAAATGGATGCAGATGGAAGGCTTTCATATTCAGTCTCAGGTTGGCTGAGCTGAGTAATTGGGCACACATGGACCAATATTTTTATTCCTTCTGTCATTCATATAGTGAACATAGCTATGAGGGCTGCCCTTCTTTCACTGGAGAAAGGATGGAGTGCTGTGAACAGTAGGTTCAATGGCAGCCACAGAGAGAAGGAAGAAATCTGAATTAAGTGCAGTGCCAGCAGCCGAAGCCCTTTTGGGTCAGTCTGGGTCTAGGCAGTGATGGAAATTAATGGGAAGTCAGGTCAAGTGTGCAAGCCGAATAGGCTCAAGGAGGCAAAAGTAAAAGATAAAGGAGGGAGCAAGAGAAACCAATGGATCCAGGGGGAAGTGAAAGCCAAGTGATGAACTTTACTTGGAAAGGGAAGTGAACTCATGGTTCTCTGACTGCACCAAGGGTGCACAGAGGGCTTTGGTTGCTGAGATTTAAATATTTATCCACAGTGAAACAGTCATTGAGCATGAGCTGGGAGGGAGCAAGAATGACCTTGTAGTTCAGAGGTTAGGATACCCATATGTGAAGTGGGAGACTCCAGGACCAGTTCTCCTTCTCCCACCATTCTTTTATTATTTTTATCCACAGTGCAACAGCTTCAGCCGCAGCAATTGAGGGAGCCACCCATCATAGTATCACATAGCTCAGTGGATACAGCATTCTCCTGAGAACTGGGAAAAAAACCCTGTTTCAATATTTTCTCCCTCTCTGGCAGAGGAGAAAATTTAATTTGGGTCTGCCACCTTCCAGGCAAGTATTCTCCCCACTGGGCTAAAAGATGAGCTAAAAGGTGGACACCACCACCACCTCCCTTCTGTTCTGGCTATTTTAGGTGGGACACCTAATTCAGTCCCACAAAAAATGCCTTAGGCATCTAAGCTGCCTAACTTCAGTGGGTGGGGTCTTTTTAGTTAATCACTAAGCAGAGCTTTGTGTCTTCTTAAAGGCTCAACTTTGGTGCCTATCTCTGAGAGAATGATAGGGCTTAGCATACACTGCTCTCCTCAGCATCTCCCATTAGCTACCTTAGGCATCTCCCTACCTAGTATGCTACTTTTTGTGGATTGCATTCTTAGGTGCCTGTCTTTTCACATTCATTGTATGGGCATCTGACTTGGCTTCGTGGATCCCATTGTTGCTCCTGTAATTTTTCTAGGCACCTAAAAGTTAAGCACCATGTAACTCGGCATTGCAACACCGAACGTCCCTTTGTGTATCATACCCAGTGGTCTGTGCTGATACTGTTAGGTTTTTCATCTGCCTTTGATACTTCAGATCATAAGATTTTGACTCACCTGCAAACTAAGCTGCTCCACTCTTTCCTTGCTGACTTTTCCAGTGGGATGGTGTTTGGCTTCCAAGTGCTATCATGTGGAATTCCGTACATTTTGATTCACCTCTCCCCATCATGTTCATTGTCTTACGGCATTTTTGAGCAAGTTAGTATTGAGGGATGAGCTTGCAGGACTTAAAATATGCTGATGACTGACCCAGGGGAATCCCTCAGTGACAGCTGGCAGAAGGCATGCTATATCATAACACGCAACACACCGGGCATGCTCATTCCCCTCAATACGCTGTTGTCAATCTGTGCCTAAAAGGTGTCATGCAAGTTATCATATGCAAATATATCATGTAACATACATATATATATATATAGTGTGTGTGTATGTATACAATGTATAATATATCGTGTAATATATGTATGGACAGTGTATAAAGAACTAAAGGAGTGTACTGTAATCTAATCTTAAAAAGGTGTTTTGCAAGGAGTGCATAAGCCCAGCCTGTTTGAGGCAAAGGAATGTTGTTTTGCCTGATTTTGTGTGTGTCCAATGTAAATTGAGCCAGGTAATACCTTAGAGGACAATGAACAGTACATCATTGTCAACAGTACAAGCATGTAAGGTAAGCAAAGCCATCAAGCTAAACGTGCAAGGGGGAAGACTGGTTAATGATCACAATGAAAGTGAAGGTTCCAGCCCCAGGAATACTTCCTGGATCTTGAAACAAAGACAATAGCCTTTGGGAAATATAAGTAAAGGTAGAAGGCCATTCTGGCATCCCTCACTTAGGGAAAAAAGGGATAACAGAGCCTTTTGAGCGCATGAAATGTGGATCCTCTTGGCTTGAAAACCAAGGGTAGGTAGAACTGAGTGAGAAACCTGCTTAAACAAAGGTGGTAACGTGCTAAAGTTAAGTTTTAATCACTAGAAAGTATGTTCCGTTTTACTTGTAACTATATCTGTCTTTTGTTCTGACTTATTACCACTTAAATATCTGTTCTTTTTTAATAAACTGATTTTCTGTTGTATTATAAAACCATCTCAGTGTTGTGTATTAAACTCAAGGGTAAAGTCCTCAGCTAAAATAACAAGCTGTTATGTGCTCTCTCTCTCTTTGGAGGCAGTTAACTTGATAGCTTCTTTGAGTATCCACTTGAAAAGGACTGGACACTGCAGGGGAGATGGTTTGTGGAGACTCCAGACTGGAAGGGCTGTTGGTGTTATCCTGCAGTGAGTAACCAGGTTGATAGAAGCCAGGGTGAGGCCATTGTGCTGTAAGCAGACTGCTGCTGTTGGGGCTCTGAGCCAAACCTGCACTGCACAGAAGCAACCAAGTTTACCAAACTGGTGATGTCACAACCCCTTACTGGTGTAGGTGAAACTCCGAGGCATTACGATGACATGCAGCTCTCCCTTACCTGACCCTGTATGTGCTGTTGAAAACCTTACTCAGTGTTGGATATTATCTCATGGATAAGGGCCAACTATCTGAACCTCAATCTAGATTAGAGTAAAGGAATGCTAGAATGTTGTTGGGAGGCAGCCGAAGATATTCAGCTAACACTATATCTCTTTCTTTGCTGCCTGATGGTTTTATTGGTTCCTATGTAACACAATCACATAGTAGCAGTTTCTAGGAAGGCCTTTTTTCCATCTGTCTGGCAAGGAGATTAAAACTATTTCTTTTGAATGTGGAACTGTTGCCACTATTCATATGTCATGTTAGATTACTGCAATGTGCTCTACATCAAGCTACACCTTAAATCAAAACCTCAGAACAGAATTCTTCACAGATGGTTGCAATCTGCATATTATGTGATGTTTCTCACTGAGTATATGCCACAAATGATCAGGGATTGGCATTGGCTGCTTATTGTTTTAGGGCAGAGGTTTAAGATATTAGTACTGACCAATAAAGCTGTACATAAATTATTTGAGAGCTGGCTCCTTGACAGACTATCTTTGTCCCTCAGCAATGGTGGTGGTGATAGAGATGCTTATGATGGAGCCATCTAGATCTGAGAGGGCTGTCTGCAGTAAATTCTCCAAGAGGCTTCCTTCTTATGTCTAGGTTGTTGTAATTTAAGTAATTTCACTTAGTGCAAGAGGGTCCTTCGTTTTGGACCATTTCTATAGTGTTTTAACACTTGGTCCAAAATAGCCTGAAGCTGTTCACCTTCAGAGTGTGATGAAATTTTCATCTCATTTATACAGGCTTTGATAGATAAAAGATAAAGAGCTGGTGTTTGTAGCAAAGTGGGTATCGATTGAGCTGATTTTAACTCTTTTGTGGTTTTGGGATGAGTATTAGCTGCTGGCTTAGTCTTTCCTGTGAGGTTTAATTTTGAATTAGTACCTTTGTGATCAGAACCTGGAACAGATTTCTTTGGTGTTCGTTTATAGATCTAAATAAACTGAACAGTTGCAATAAACCCTTTATGTTCCTGGTGTTAATGGGACAATTAGTTCTGTGGTAGATCTTGTTTATTTTTGAAGGAAACATAGTGTTGGCAGCTTCAAAGTAGGCAAGACTTATGAAAAACCCGTCAGAAAACTACTTCGCAGCAGTGAGAATATTTTTCATGGGATTCAGGGGCAATCCTGCCTCTGAGTTTGTTTATATATATATATACACACATGCATACATATACAAATATATTTATTTATATATGTGTATAAAAATAATATATAAATAATATATATAAAAGATGCTCACAATTGAGCATCACCTGGTGCATTCCAATGCACAATATATGTACATTAAATTGCTTTTCAGAAACATTTATGATATAGGAATAAATCAGCTTAGCAATATCCAGAGTTATAGATTGAGAGGTTGGGAAATCTGTCACTCATTTATGTCTGCACATGAACTGTTGCTAATGGAGGGCTAAATGGAGCTAAGGGCTGCCTATTAAATCCTACTAGTTCAATGCTTTAAACAGGCTATCCTTTGTGATAATTGACTGGTGCTTCTGTTTCACCAGCAGTACAGTGGAGAGAGCAGCAAGGGGGTGGGAATGACAGAAAAGGGGGCTGGTAAATGGTATGGTAGCCTCTTTCATGCAGAATTATAGAATGCAGTTGAGGGTGGGGGAAGAAGGGGTGGTAAACAGCTGTCATTTCAGAGATAACATCCTTCTATTGAAAGTAGAAGGCAATGCTGAGTTTTGTTTGGTCAGGCAACCTGAATTCTGCCCCTTGTATGTCCACCCTGTGCAATGAATAGATCAGGGTGGGGAAAATGGTATAATAGAATTAAAGACTATATTATAATTCATGAGCACAAATGTGTGAACAACAGCAATATATCTGGGATTTCCTAATTTTGAGTGCTTGACTTGCAGTCTAAATATGTTTCTATATGCAACTTCCTAGTTTTTTAAAAATTATTGTGTACCTAAAGACATCCATCATTTGAACCATGAATGTATATTATTGTAGCACAAGCCACTGTCACTTAAGCTACAGGACTAATAGTGTTTTTTGGCAGCAGAAAGCTGTTATCCCAGAGGGAAGGATAGATTGTTGGATCCAGGTGCTGGCTCTTGGGTGGGGTGTGTGTGATGGGCCATGTGCTACCTTGAGGTTGAGAGAAGGCCACCTACTCCCACTTCCTCATTCCTATAGTTCCCCCAGGCATTCCAGTACAGTGGTGATGGTTCTTTTTGGTTTGGCAGCAGGATTAGTCTGGCTTTAAAATATTTGTTTAGTTATTATTTTGCCAAATTGTCAAAACTTTAAGGGAAGAAGTGTGAGAAGGGAAATAGTGGTTTTAAATAACTTGTATCTCAGTTCATCCCAGGGTTCCCTTACCCTGGATTTTTTTCTGCGAATAGTCTTCATACATACTGGTGACAAGTTCAACACCAACTACTTTATTTACAACGTACTTTCTAAATATTTCTTCCCCCCCCCCAGCATAAGGCATTTCCCCAAGTCTTTACCTACTACCAAGACATGGTAGTGGGGGGGAGTGATTTCACCTTTCTTAGATCTTGGGCTTCTCTGGCCCTCTGTTTTAGCCTCCCCCCTCTACTATCCCTTCCCACTTCCCTTTCCACTGTTTTGTCTGTTGAGCTAAATCACCCATCTAATTAGCTAATCACTTACGACTTAAATGATTACCTTGTCAATTTATTCCATATAGGAACACTTCCAGCACGCATAGAGTGACTCAGTCCTAGGCTATTCACACTATCACAGTCTGCAAAAGAATTTCATGGGACAAAGAAAAGGCACTTTTGTAGCCTGTGGCTGTTCTCCCTCCTAAATATCAAAGGCCTGCTACAAGCAATGGAGGTGTGAGAGATTGTCAAACAGAAGGTTGCAAGAATAATTTAGGATGGAATGTGTTAAGTAACCTAAATCCTGCCAGCTCTTCCTAAAATAAATACTTAATTTTGAAGTTGGCTCACCTTAATGAACAGTTTACCCTGAAAATATTGATGTATCAGGAAAAGACATGGTAAAATTGCAAGGGTTTAAAGTGGTCACCTTCCCCTTTAAAATGGAAGAGCCTGTTTCTCTAGGAAAAAGCCTGATTGTGGTAGATTGAACAGTTGACTGTGGTATGATTAGGTGTATCAAGAACTTCAAAGACAGAGTGCAGATATAGCTGTATTAGACTCAGACTCATAGACTCATAGGTCAGAAGGGACCAATATGATCATCTAGTCTGACCTCCCGCACAAGGCAGGCCACAAAACCCTACCCATACACATTTATAACAACCCCGAACCCATGACCGAGTTGTTGAAATCCTCAAAAATGAGATTTGAAGGCCTCAAGCTGCAGGGAATCCACCAGCAAGCGACCCATGCCCCATGCTGCATTGTACTCATAATCTTGAAATTTAACTGAAAAATAATCTGTTAGAGGAACAGCTTTGTATTACTAGAGGTTAGAAGACAAGACCAAGGTAGCTACAATACTGTGGCTCATCTAAGTAAACAACTCTCTCAAGCTAAAACTTATCTCAAAAATTGCACTATTCTTAAATTAGTTAGGCTTTATAAGCAAAGGAACAAAATATTGTGGTACTTATTGGAATAGCAGAGTAAATTTGAATTTGTCTAAAACCCATTAGGATATTTCAGAAGTCAAATGAGGAGCTGGGGAGAATTTTACGTTCATTTTTTTACTTGCACACTATTGAAATTAAAATGAATGCAATTGTTCAGGCTGACCACTTATTTTGTTAAATTTCACAAAAATTATTTCCATTTTTCATTGTGGACCTCAAACAGTTGGCAAATTTATTACGTTCACTTTTTTACTTTCACACTATTGAAATTAAAATGAATGCAATTGTTCAGGCTGACAACTAATTTTGTTAAATTTCACAAAAATTATTTCCATTTTTCATTGTGGACCTCAAATAGTTGCTGAATTTATTATTTATTTATTGTTTCTGTTTCAAGACCTGTAGGGGAGAGTTGTTAGTTGTCAACAGATCATTAGAGCAGTTGTGAGTGTCAAATTAGATTTTCAAAGATGCACTATGGTCTTTTCTTCATGCTATAATTTCATACCAAACATTACCGTTTTGAGGCAGCTTGTATCAAGGAGGGATCAAAAGTTGCGAGCATAAGTGACACAATAGCTTATTTCAAAGTTGTTGCCCAGTTCATTCCACTTTTTTCTTTTCATGTTCATTGGATTTTTGGGATTTCTCAGGTCTTATGTTTAGCTAATTTTATAAAAGTGCTTGGGGATAATTTTTGGGTTGATAATTATTTATAGTTCTCCAGTGAAATATACAAGCAAGAAGAGTGTTATTTTGGTTTGGCTATGCTTTGCCTTTTTATGACCTTAGTTATTTCTTTAGTTACTTTTAAGATCCCTTGTGTTGGATATTTTTTCTCTCTACTGGAATATTCTTTGCTGGTGCAGGATCTGCTATATTGATTCTTGCTTCTATAAAGAGACATTCTGCTAGCTTTTCTTAGACTGAGATTAAGTTAGAGAGAAGAAAATTGCTTTCCTGGAGTTGAAATTTCTCAGAAATAGTGTTTTTCATAGTCATAGTATGGTACTGTGCTGTTTAGACACTTTATTGATGCTCCTTGTCAAAACAGTTCCTCAAGGCCTCCCTGATTCAAATGGCCCCCCATTCTGACCATACACATTCTGTGGCTTCTGTTACTTGACCCGCCTTCACCCACCTTGTGTAATATGCTGGGACCAACACAGCTACAACATCATTACAAACCAAAAAAGCAAACCACTGCAACACAACAACCAACACCCAAAACCAGGGCTAGATTGAAGGACAAGAGTAACCTGGTCACTGTTTCTTGAGCAGACCACAACATGGGACATAAGACAGAGGTGCTGGAACTAGGAGAGCTGGGAGTGCTGCAGGTACAGTTTGGTTCAGAAGCTCTCAGCACCCCCACTATAGAATAGTTTTGGTTAAGAAATAAATAGAAGTTAGCCTAAGTATAGAGCAGGAGGGGAATTACTGAAGTTGCTACTGTGAGAAAAATCCAAGATAAAGTGAGAGACAGAGCGTTATAAGAAAGTAAGAGTTAAGAAGGACATGAGCCATAGTTGTTACCGTTATGTTTGGGTTATAATCGGTTTGAGCATGGTTTTTAATGAGTGTCTTGGGGAATATTTTATCAAAATGCCATTTAGATTGATGATAAGGGAAGGACAGTAGTGCAGATGTTAATTTAAATAATGTGTAATATACATGCAGTTACACCTGTTTGCTGTGGCTGGTGCTTCCTACTCTCATGTCCATTTTAATATAATGGAGAGAAACTGGAGGGAGATAGGCAATTCAAACTTGCCTTCTCTGGTGGTGGTTGTAGGGCTTGTCTCCACTGCATTATTAGCTTGAGTTAATAGCCTCTAGATACTCTATCCAGACTAGCGCAGCTCAAGAGAAAGTGGGCATACTGCAAAGGCTAACTCAAGCTATTCTCAAGTAACTATGCACACTGTTGCAATAATGACCCAAGTGAGATGCTCGCCTTGTGAGGGCGTTTCCATTAGTTCTTAATGCTGCACTATTGAGTCACTTCTTCCAAACTCTTGCAGTTTATTTTGGTAAAATGTTTTTGTCCATTCTGTTCACATGGGTAGAAGTGGACTTTCTCCAGCAACTTATTATAGTATTCCTCTTCAACTTGTTTGTTGTCTGCATTCTGGCAGAAAGCCATGGATCCCTCTACAAATGATGAAGTAGGATCCATGGCTTTTTCTTGTTCACCTCCTAATCCCCCTGCCCAGCTTGCTGAGGCAGCTGCTATAAGGCTAGATGCTCAGGTGGCTCAATCCTTTATTTTCCACACAGCTTACAGTCCTCCTGTACAGTTTGGAGGGGAAGGAATGACTGGTGAGCTGCATTTCTGCATAAGAAAGCTGTTTGTGGAAGTGCATTTACTTTCATGGTGATACTGAAAAAAAAATTGCATTGGTTAATAGCAATAGCTGAAACCTGCTTCCAGGATCCTGGAGGGGAGTGGAGAACAGAGTTGCCTATGCCCTGAAGAGAAGATAAAAAGTGACATTTTTAAAGCCTACCCTCCACCACATAACAATCCGTTGTACAAATTAGCTCATCACTGCCTGTGTAGAGCCACTTATGTCTTATCTCTCCTAGCCAGAACAATCATGAAACAAATCCTTACATGACTGAGGTGATGCTGTTTCAGTTGCCATTTGCTCCCTTTCTTTTTCCTCCCTGGAGTCTTGGGTGTGGTCCAAGTGGCTGTGGCCCCATCTGGAGAGCACCTGAGGCCACTGTGGCTGTGGATGGCCTTATTCTTGGTCATTCTCAATGTCCTCTGGGGTGGTTGCCCTGGCACCCATGAGCTGTCCAGAGTGTATATGGGATCTGTACTCAGGGCCCAGGAGAGCACCCTATTGTAGTATGCTGAGCTCCTGTACTTTTGCCTAAGGTATAGGGGTCTTGAGGTATTTGATCTTGTCCTGGTACTGGTGCTCAGTCAGTGGGTCCCTTCCTCAGACAGTTTGGATGTGTTGTCATAATCTTTTACCTTAACAGATATGGTATTTAGGGGAAAAAAGATTGGATTTTCAATGACCAAACTAAGGCCCAAACAGATGTTTTATTTAAAAAGTAAATAAGACTTCATGAATATTGCATGGAATATATACAATATGTACCTTTTGAGAGGAGTAATTTTATTGGTTAAACAAGTTGTGTTCTTGAAAGTTTAATTTTTCTTCTCAGATAGAAGCTAAGGTTTTGACCACTGACCATTACAAATTTGTGCAAATAAATTTTTTTGTTGCTTTATATGTAAATAGTGAATTACTTTGTAAATGGCAAAATTCAACTTTTAGTTTAAAGAACCCCTGAGAACACTTTTGAGGAAAGCTGGGTGGGGGGGTGGTGGTGGATGTGGGTGGGGGGGTGGGTGAGTGAGTGAGTGAGAGAGAGGGAGGCTACATTCAATTTTTTTTTCATTTTTTCAGGGCTGCTGAGATCCTTTATTCTTTGGCACTAGTACACTCTAAAAAATCTGACAAGATGAATGCATTTCCTTCAGTGGATCACTATAAATTGCTGACAGAGGCTAGGAGGAACCTAGGACTCTTTCAGCACCATGATGCCATCACAGGAACATGTAAAGATTGGGTAGTTGTGGATTATGGCACTAGGTAATGTAATTTAATGAGTGTGTGAACTTAAATATTTACTTATTTTCTCCTGTGTTTATGTGTTAAGATTATACTGCTTTTTTAATACAGCTACCAAAATATATACCACAAAATATTACTACTACTTAGTATTTTGTATATTCTCTTCTATCTCAGCATATCCCTATAATGTAGGGAAGTATTTTCCCAATTTTGTAGAGTAAGAAATTTGAGGCACATAGAGGCTACAATGTACATGGGGGTTGCCAAGGAAGGTTACAGATAAAGCCTACAGCTTGTGTCTTAACCACAGGCTATACTTCTAAGCAAAACTAGGTACTACTGCATTAAATCTCTGCCACTGCTAAGCACTGATGAAGAAACATATGTTGATTAGCCATTATGTGATTAGCTTATTCTTTCCCACTATATAACTTCCTATCTTCAACCTGGGACGTTCTGTTCTTGTTACTATCCTTATTAACTCATTTGTAGATTGATTGTTTGTCAAGTTTGGGAGATGAATTGCTTTCTCTCTATTGTGAAATAGAATAATCTATAATATTCTCCCAATGAGTAAAAAGTAGAGAGAGTGCTTTTAATACACACATCCCCTCACCTATGTCTATATGAATGAATGATTCATTTAGAACGTCTCTGTGTAGAAAATTTGAAAACTAGGTCCTGGTAAACCTGCTGAATGGATGTCTTATTGGTAGAGGGAAAGAGCTATATTAAATAAGCCAGTGTTTGAAATAATGCATTAAAATACTCTGGTTATTTTACTATTAAGTTCATAGAGGATATTGGGGAAAAAAAATCCCCAAAACTTTCCTTTTTGCTGTCCATGTATATCTGAGCCATTTGTAATATAGAGAAAACTGGATTAGTACCAACTTTACATTCCATGCTTTGGAGAATTAATGCTAACGAGTTCAATGTTATATAAATTATTCAATTTCTTCTATTTATAATGTAAGGAAAATAAATAACGATATGATTCTGTCATGGAGGTCACTGAAGTCACAGATTCTATTACTTTCTGGGACCTCTTTGACTACTTCTTCTGGAGCAGCTCTCAGTCCTGGGGCTATCAAAGCAGCTGCTGCCCAGGGCAGCCAAACAGCTGATTGGCAGCCATGGCTGCCAAACAGCTGACCAGGGGCCAGCACTGGGACCACAGCCAAACAGCTAACCGGGAGCCGGCCAGCTCGCACACTCCCATGAGCCACCACTGAAGAGCAGCCAGGTTGGGTCAGCCCCTTGTGGCTGGAGCAGCTGCTGACAACCCCTGCTGTAGGAGCAGTGGTGGGACTTGAGCAGTGCAAACCCCAGCAGCACTCCGATTTGTCCCCCCATACCCTCAAGGTATTTTTAATAAAAGTCAGGGAAGGGGCACAGGCGTCCATTCATTTTTGTTTATTGGCCAGGGCCTGTTCTTGGCTTTTAGTAAAAATACCCATGACAGAATCTTAACCTTATCTATAAGTTAATTCTTCTCTGCTTGTCAAAGGGAGTATGGACCTTCTGATTAGAACATCACTTGTTCATTTAGGCTATAACAAGGTGTTTTTTTGTACTTGCATTAAAGTCAGTGGGAGCAGCTGGGTGTTAAGCACTCTTGTAAATCAGTTCAGTTCATTAGATGTTTCAGTACAGATTTAGAGATTTAACTGGAAGTAACTAAGTTTGAAAATCTTTGTCTCACGTTCTTCTCACGTATGTAGGTCTACTTGGAGAAGGCAAAACAAAAAAGCCAGATTGACAAGCTTGGATAATATTGGCTCATAAGCAATGGGGTTGCTCTGAGACAGAGTAAATATATGGGCCCTGCCCTGTTAATGAAAAATAAGAAATCAAAATGAAAATAGCCCTTTATTCTATGAGATCAGGAAAAAATAAACACAGTAGAAATCTCAAATAAAAAAGAATATCTAATGAGGCTAGAAAGAAAGATTCTGCTTCCAGCTCATAATTGATTGAGGAATGAGGAGTGCTCTGACTCAGATCCTTCTGATACAAGGAATAAACCCAAGAAAACTATTCCCTCCAGACCATAATCAAAAGAGAACTGCAGTACTTCAGTGAGATAACCAGAAGATGATAAAACTAGCACTAGACAGACAAGACAGTTAGGACAATAAGCCCATAAAAATATTTTATGTTGTAATCCAGGTAGGAGGTATGCCTTCCCCTTCACTGTGTAAGATCTTAGAAAGCAAACAAGTGCCAAAAGAAATTGATATCTGAAAAGACAAATTCAATGGTTTTACACAGTCCAAAGAACTAAGATTTTTTTTATGGTTCCCCAAAACAGAAGCAGTTGGAGTCTCCATAATAAATGCAGTGTTGAGATCTTTGGGTGCCTGCTTCCTGCTTAAAGAATGAATAGGCATAAGGAAGCAGTACTCCAGTATCACTGGGATATGATGACTTGTCTGGAGCCTTAGACTTTTGCAGCTTCTGTAGATTTTTACAAGCCATCCTACCACGGAATAATGAATTCTGAAGTTTTTCAGTGCAGAGAAGAAGAGAATCTAACGAATTCTACAAAAAATCATCTCCAATGCCATTTTTGTATCTGTGCTACTCTGCATTCCCTGTGCTTCACAGAAGGAGCTATGACATCTAACATACTGCAAGATCATGAGGTACTGAAAAGTGGATACCCAGGCTAAGCAATTAAGTCATATCAAAGTATTCAAGTCAAAGCATGTGTGCAGCTTTAGAATAGATGACCAAGTAGTCATCTGATATGGACAAGCCATCACTTCAATCAAAAAAGCATAATATTTTCAAATGTATTTATACAAAATTACATGCATGCTGTTGCACAAACATTTGAAAAAACAGGCCTAAAAATATGTTTTTAAGCAAGGTGTCAAGTAGAAACCTCGCTTCTTCAGGGAAGTAATCAGGCGATCTAATGGGGGGAAAGTTTCAAAATGACTTTACTGACAGGTTTCCCTTATGTTAAAGCAAAACAACAACCCCTCCTCAAAAATCCAATATTTACCACCTGACCAAAAACAAGGTTCCCTTTGGGAGTATCTCTGGGGTGTGTGGAGACTATACTTCTTTGAGCCAGATGGGAGATGTCCTCTTTTCAGACATATGGGTAAAGAAAAGCATTAAAAAAAGGATACATAATAGAATTAAAAAGGCAGAAACAGATTTTAATTCTATTCCTAGGAATCAATGAACAGCCACAAACAAAAGAATGTGAAATAAGGCATTGTTCAATTGATTGGAGCCAGTGTATGAGCAAGAGATTCTGACCAGTGCTGAGTTCCCTTAATGGTATCCAAGAAATCTGTAGAGCGAGCATAGATTTTAAAACACTCAACCATCAAAAGATTCAAATTCAAACTATATAATCTAAAAATGATCTTCAGTTTCCACAGGAGAATATATTACATCTGTAAGGTTTACAGGAGACTTATTGTACGGATAATAAAGTGTTTGTTTTAAGGAATTAAGTTAGAGGATGGGTTTAGGAATAATTTTTAATTTGCCTTTTACCTCTACATAGGTAACTTTTACATGGACATTTTTAATTGGTTTATCTTTCATAAATTTATTAAAAGATTAAGCAAGCAGTTATAGAACAAGCATGAGTTAAAGCAAAATACATTACTACTTAAATTAACTTAGAGTTCTTCGAGTAGCCTCCCTATGGGTGCTCCACTGTAGGTGTATCTGCATCTCTGTGCCTCAGATCAGAGATTTTAGATAGCAGTGTCTGTTTGCCCACACATATGTTCTGCTTGTCTTGTGCCTTGCCTCAAGGCTATCTTTTGTCCTCCATGTCCAAACTGCTTTTAGTTCCTTCTCAACTGTCCTAGGTCTGAGATGGAGCAATGAGTAGAGTCTGATAGCTATTAGAGAGAAACCTTATTTTAGATTTATAGTAGCTAATAGTTTCCGTTATTACTCATTTATATTCTTTCTTTTGTTTTTTTCTTTAAAAAAAAATCCTTCATATTTTCTGGACTTACCTCTCTCCTTATTGATTCATTATTCTCCCCTCCTGGGGAACAACGCCAAAAAGTGGTACGCTTGGCTGTCCCAGGTTCAAACGTGCTCTCTCCTGCAAAAAGGTGATATTGATCAGCCACAGCCATTTGCACTATATTTGCTATCTAAGAGCAAATGTATAAGACTCATATCCCTCAAAAGTGTACCATTGCCAGAAATTAAAGGCAAGAACGAGGAAGAGCCATGACTCAAGCTCCGGATGATACAGAGCTCACTGAGATTGGCTTCCGACTCCAGTCCCAGGACTTCCTCAGACCAATGATCCACATTGAAATCATCAACCTCAATGGGATGTCAAACTGTATTGTAGCCAAAGAAGAAATCTAAGGATTCTCCTGACAAGACTCCAAAAAAAGAGGACTATAAGACCCCAGGCTGAATACTTGTCTGGGAAGAAGAGATCCTTAGCAAGATCAATGACCTCAGTACTGATGAGACCATGGCACAGAACCAATAAATCAGTAGATTACTTGGGTGCCAATACCGCCACCTAGCCTAAATACCCATGGTGCACAGGCTCAGAGATGTCAGTACCATCTGACAAATGAGGAAATAGAGACCGTACCGTCTCTGCTAATACGATGCCACTAGAGACCAGAAAGACTGTGGTACCAAGCATTTACACCAGGGATCCTTCTTCTGCATGATCTTTGCACCACAAGAGGTTGCAGGCAGTGACTCCTTTGGTACTGATGAGCCAGCAGAGACAGACCGTATCAATATCAATCACCACTGTGGTGCCACAGGAGTTTTGTTTCTCCAGGGAATCCTGCTGGTTTCCAAAAACACCAAAATCCCTTCAACTTGGTATTGGCACTCCAGCACTGACTACATCTCAGTCTTTGGAATTTCCTGCAGTACCAAGATAGTTGCCATTAGCCTCTCTGGCTGCTTTACCTTTATCTAGCAAAGAGATAGATAGTGAAGAGGATGACAACCTCTCCTTAGCCTTGTGGCACAGCTCAACAGAGCAACATCCAGGGACCACTGAATTACAGCCACGTACAGAATGTCAGTGACTCACTTGGTATGGACACCTTGGGTACCATCATCGACGCCCCTTGTTCCACCCCACTGGCCATATTGGGACCATGGGTAGCCTACAGACACCCTCTAGGACCTCAAGCATCTCCCATAGGGAGAGAGGAAGACTATTTCCCTCACCTTCCCTTCCTAGACACCCAGATCCCCAAGAGGAGACCATCGAGGAGCAGGAGGCTAGTCTGGAAAAGGCCATTACTCCACCAACAGATGTTACCTCATCCTTGCCAGATGAAGCCGTGATGCCTCCTTCACCATCAATGGCAGATGATTTTAATCAATTCCAGAACCTCACCAAGAGGGTTGCTGGCACATTCCAGATTCCCCTCGAAGAGATAAAGGAGTTGCATCACAAACTGTTGGACAGCCTACATATGTCACAGTCGTCATGGATTGTGTTCCTGATAAATGAGACACTACTAGACCACACCAAGGTCATTTTGCAAACGCCGGCTTTGATAATATCCACATGAAACAGGGCAGACAAAAAATACTATGACCCCTCTAAGAATATGGATTTTCTTTTCTTGCACCCATCTCTGAATTCCCACTGTAAACATGGAAGACAACACCATGCTCAATCAGTTCCCTGCAAGAAGAATTGAAAAAGACTGGACCCATCTGACACAAACTCATATTCCTTTGCCACCCTACAGTTTAGGATCACAAATTTTGAGGCCCTGATGGTGAAATATCAACTACAGGAAACATAATGCCTTTATTGATCACCTCCCAAATGATCAAAAAGAACTGTTCCAAGTTGTCATTGCCAAAGGTCAGCTGCTAGCAAGGAAGGCACAACAGATGGCATTGGACACCTCAGACACCATGGTCCATTCTGTATCTGTGATAGTTGAGGAAATCCTGGCTTCTCCTTTCTGGTTGCCTGCAGGCATGGCTCAGAACGATATGCACCAAACAGGGACAAATTGAACAAGCCACTGTCAGTGCCCCCAAGAGTCATAAACGCTCTCAAATGGTGAAAAGATCAACAGAATGCCTGCACAGGGTTCCTATTTACACAGCCACATCCAATGTTGATACTGACAACAGATTCATCGTTAGTGCACTAGGGAGCTTATCTAGACAACCACCCTGTTCAAGGCAGATGATTCCCCCCCTCCCCTCGAATGAACACCATGTATCAACTTGCTAGAGCTCAGAGCAGTCAGGAATGCTTGTGCACATTTCTACTGTTGATCAAGGACAAATATATACAAATCATGACAGACAACAGAGCATGTATATTCTATATAAATCAACAGGGAGCAGTGAGATCACCATCCCTTTGCAAAGAGGCAGTGAAGTTATGGACTTGGTGCATTTCGTACAGCATCATTAGATCAGCAGCTTACCTTCCAGAACAGAATACAACCACAGACAGCCTAAGCAGAACATTTTTCCAAGAACACAAATGGGAAATGAACCCTGTAGTGCTCCACGACATATTTTTCTATTGGGAGTCCTAACAAATAGATTTGTTAGCTATCTTCAAAACCAAGAAATGCTCCCTGTACTGCCCCAGAGCTGGGCTGGGGAAGCAGTAATTAGAAGATGCATTCCTCTTTCAATGGAAAACAGATCTCCTCTACGCCTTCCCTCCATTTCCTTTCATATCAAAGGTCTGTCTCAAAATAAGAAAAGAAAAAGCAAAGATTATTCTTATAGTTCCCTTTTGTCCGAGACAAATGTGGTTCCCATACCTTACACAGCTAACAGTTTGCCTACCAGTGTGCCTACTCTTCAATCCTTTCCATACTTCCTCTCTCTGCACACTGGATAGATCCATTACCCAAGCTTGCAAGTTCTCTGATCAAAGTATGGCTTCTCGATGGTTCCAAAGCATAGAGAGATGCTGTTCTGAGGTTGTAATAGAGGTACTATTACATAGCAGAAAGTCAGTGACCCATCACGTGTATATACAGAAGTGGAAAAGATTACAAATCTGGTGTGACTCAAAACAAGTTACCCATACTTCCTCCTCCCTCAGGATTCTCTCTCAGTTCATTAGAAGTGCACCTTGCGGCTGTTATGGCCTTTCATTGTAAAATAGACGGATACTCTCAGTATTCACTCATCCAACAATGAAGAGATTTCTCGAGGGTATGTGCTGGGACGCAGTGGAGGCAGGCAAGCCTGTGTTCCCCCCTGACCTGGGGTGAATGTTGGCTGACTGCCGGAACCTGTTCCTGCCTGCCTGCCCTGCCTAAGGCTGAGCCATAGACTGCTGTTCACCCTGCTAAGGGCTTGAGCCTCTGTGCGTGCATGCGTGCATGCCCGCCTGCCTGCCCTACAGAAGGGTTAGGCCATAGACTGCTGCTCACCCTACCAAGGGCTTGAGCCTGTGTGTGCGCCTGCCTGCCCCACTGAAGGTCCGGGCTAGAGACTGCTGACTCGCTTTGTCTAGGGCTCGAGACTGTGTTTGCTTGCCCGTCCTCCCGAGGGGCTAGGTGGTAGACTGCTTCCTTGCCCTGCCCAGGGCTCAAGACTGTTTGCTGGCCTGCCCTTCAGGGAGGCTAGGCTATAGACTGCAACCTTGCCCTGCTGAGGGCTGTTTCCCGCTGCCAGCCCGTCCCTGCCTGAGGGCCGGACCACAGACTGCTGGCACGCCCTGTGGGGCAAGAGACTATTTCCCCAAAGGAGCGGCCTGAACCAAGGTTTGTCCTACTGAGGGCCAGAGGTGTCCCCGTAATTCGGACCCCCTGAAGGGCGTAGGTGTTGGGAGGTGTGGCCTCCCTCTGAGATTGACTCAAAGGGAGAGCCACCGTTGCTGACCCCTACAGGAGATCTTCTACAGTATGAATAACCTCTTTCTACAAATCAGACATACTACACCATCAAGGAACCTTAATCTGGTCCTTAAGGGCCTAACAAAACCCCTTTTCAAACTCATGGCTACATGCTTACATCTGCATCTATCTATGAAAACAACATTCTTAGTAGCTATCACCTTGGATGGGGGAAATAGAAGCTCTAATGGCACACCCTCCCTTCACAATTTTTTTTAAGGATAATGTTACAGTAAGACTCCACCTAAAGTTCCTCTCCAAAGACACCTTGACCTTCCACATAAAACAGCTCATTCACCTTTCCATCTTCTTTCCAAAGCCTCATGATGCTAAGAGGTCTCTGTGTCACACCACAAGAATGATTAAAGGATTAGGAAACATGCTTTATATTGATAGACTCAAGGAGCTCAATCAATTTACCTTAACAAAGAGATGGTTAAGGAATGATTTTATTCCAGTCTACATGGAGAACAAATAATTAATAACGTTATCTTCAGACTAGCAGAGAAAGATATAACTTTATCTAATGGCTGGAAGTTGAAGCTAAACAAATTCAGGCAGGAAATAAGAGGCAACTTTTTAATGGTGAGAATAATTAACTACTGGAACCATTTACCAAGGGTCTTGGTTGATTCTCCATCACTGACAATTTTAAACTCAAGATTGGATGTTTTTTCTAAAAAATATGCTCTAGAAATTATTTTGGGGGAAGTTCTGTGGTCTCTGTTATACAGGAGGTATCAGAAAGGTCCCCCTGGCTTTGGCATCTATGAAGGTGGTTCAGTTTTTTTTTCTCATAATAAAATAATGAAAAATGTAGGAAATCATCAGACAAAGAAACTTGATTTTGAGCAATTAGATTTGTATTTGTTGGTGGGTAGTTTGTTTTGGAAGTACATATATTGTGGGGACGTAGTACAGGAACATATCTAAAATGACAGTACAAATGTCTGGAATATGTAAGTAGCTGGGAAGCTAATGGTTCCTAACCTAGTTATTTCCTGGATGTTCAGTAATTTTATGATGAGAAATGCACTTGGCTAACATGAACTGTAAGGTAATGTGTTGTGTGTGAAACTTATTGATACATATTTACAACCTTAACTACTGCTTAATGATTTAAAGATTTTTTGGCGGGGAGGGGAGGTCTGGAAATATGTTCTAGTTAAGTCTGTTTAAACAAGTTAAAGAGTTTTTTCTTCTCTGTATAGGGAGTTAAATTTATGGAGAATTTTCATTTTGGTGTAATAAAAACATTATAAAAATTTTAAGACTTCATATTAGATCAGTTGTTTAGATTAGTTGTATGGTTTTTGAGCACTAGTATTAGATAACAAAAGAAACCAATTTTTGTTAGCTTCTCAAATTCATGGAGTTGATAGATAATTTTAGACATCAAAGACAAATTTTCAGATATGCCTACCTAAAGTTAGGCATGCAGACTTGAAAATTTTGGCCTTTTTGTTACAGATCTTTACTTGTCAAAGGACTACATTTTGAAGAATTACTAGTAATTTGGGATATCTTGATTTTTATCTTGACTATAACTCAAATTATTCAAAAATAATATTGGAATGCTCAGTGTGCTTTAAAGATAAACCTGGAGCTAGCTAACTGAATTTAATGTTAACAGGCAAGGTTGCATCTTGTTTGTAGTCAATATTTACTTTGTTATGCGATTGACTGTAAGTATGCATACAGACTTTACATGGATAAATGGCAAGCTTGGAAACCTAGGCTTGCAGATGACATTGATATTCTAAATAAATCAATTGAAGATAACGCTGTGAAAGAGATGATCTTGCAAATTCTGCCAAGCAAATAGGTCTTGTCAATACATCAAAGATAGAAATTATGCAAATTAATTTACCTACCAATGATTTTATCTTTTTGGAAAATGAAGTCTGGTAAACCAACAATAGCTTATCTGGATAGCATGATTCTCAATATTAGTGATTACATGTTTGTGAAGCTCAGAATAAGTGATGCATCTTAAAAACGTTATGGAGTATGGAAGTCCTGTGTGAATAGGAAAAAAATCAGACTTTGCTTATAAAAACTCTAAGTATCCCTTCTATGCAGCAGAGTCCTGGAAAAATAATTCTGTCCAGTGCAAATTGAAATGGCTTTCAATGCAGTTGACTATCCAAAGTAAATAAAGTATCCATAGATTATCCAAAGTAAAATAAACTGATTATTTAAAGTGATGAAAGAGACCTTGTAATGGGTACACCTACATACCATAAGTCAAGTAGTATAGAAGAAAGTTGGGCATATATGGGACATCTTTTAATAATGCCCAGTAACAGGCTACCTAAATGAAATTTCTTTGGTGACTCCCAGGCAAGAGATGGAGAAGCTGACTTATAGGCATGCTCTGTAGCACAATAATGGCTGAAGCAGCATTATTGCTGCTAAATAGGAAAGATCCAGAAACAGGAGTCCAGGATAGAGATGACTGGTGCCATTTGACTTCTTCTGTATGCTTCTGATAATGTGGGAAGGATGATGATTTTTGTGTGCCCAAACTGAGACAGGGTGGAGTGGGGGCCTAATTTTCAGGTGACAGGTGCTCAATACTTCCTTAAAATTAGGCTCTTAAAAGGCATCTCAAGTTGGGCATCCAAAATAACTAGTCATTTTTGGAAATTTAGATCAGAATAAAAAACTAGACTCATCTAAAGCAATACTTTAGTAGTTAATAATATTTCTGTATCCTTTCCCCCCAAGGTTCTTACCACTTTTTATAAACATAACATCTCAAAACTAGTAACATTTGAAAATTCTATTGACAGGCTTTTCCACTCATTAATGAATTTGAAGAGGGTGATTATTGACTCTACCCACGTCCTTATCCTAAAAGACAAAGATACCTATAGCTACAACCCATCAACCCCCTTCCTTAAGATGGTGAGTTTTGCTACTTACTTATTTCGTATTTTTAAGTTATATGAATAATCTTTTAAGACTGAGTTGGAATGGTGTGGGGGAAGGTCAAATAAAGTTCACTTCTACTCTGAAAATTAACTATGTAAAGATTGTCCCTTCTTATTCAGCAGATCTGGTGGTCTCTGTATGTAGTTAGAATTGCAGCTGTTGATGTCAGCAAAAATAGATGTTACTACTTTTTGCAGTTAGCCCTGCAGAACCAATATAAACTGAAAGTGAGTGAACTGAATTCCATGTTGTGCACCATCAACAGATTTTTTAATCTATTATTCAATTATCTACACTTGCTGCTTGTGCAAATTGATGTTAGTGAGGTTTAACAGGTGTCACTGGGAGCCTAACTTGACTTGCAGGTCATAATTACTTGTGATAATGCAGGAGGAAGAAAGAGCCCATCTTGAATCTGAGCCCAGATTGAATTTGCAGAACTGGAATATAGAGCAGACATATTTTTGTAAATTGAGAGAATTTGATATGGGAATCCAGTGAGAAATAATAAACACAAAATTCCCACATCAATTTTTAAGTGACTTTTTAAAAGAAAAACAGTGACCCCATCACAGTCTCAGTCCCAGATTTTCCCAAAAATGCGTTCTGCGATGTCCAAACCTCTCTGGGACTATTCAAATATTAAGATTTGTTGTCCTCGGAAAGAAGCAATATTCAATAGTTTGTCACTTTAACTGGGTTTACCAAACAGTTCAGTTGAAACACAGCACTAGATTGGTTTAGATTAAAAATAAAACAAGTTTATTAATAAAAGAAGATAGAATTTTAAAAGAATTCAAAGAGAGAAAATTAGAAATGGTTATAAACAAATAAAAATGAAAACCTGCATCTAAAAGTTTAAAACTTAATCTAGCAAGTTTTGGTTCAAGGCTTTGTTTAAGATGGACTTTCTCACTCACTGTCTTCCAGCAAGATGGTGACTGACCCTTTCATTTGCCAGGATCTCTCCCAGATGTCCAAAGTTGCTGGTGACTTTGTTGTCTTAGGAGAAAGAGGGAACTTTTGGGGTTTTCTGCCCCTTCCTTTTAAAGTACAGTGAACCTTTGAAGTAAATTCTTCTGAAGGTTACATCTCAAAGCAGAATTTACTCAGATAGTGAGGAAGGTGACATGGAGTCTGGCAGTGAAGGAGGTTCCATGCTCTTTCTTCCCCCCTTTTGTTTGCTAAAATGCAAATTTTGTTTCCTGCCCTCCACTCCCCCGGCTGTTTTGAGGACCCATTTTATAACTTGTATATATATTGAGATAACAAGCACTCCTTTGTTTTGGTTACATCTGTTTAACAACTTTTGCCTAGGCAAGACTATCTGGTATTAAACATGCTAATAACATCATACAGGTGGAATTTGTACCTTTACATATAATGTTGCTACATATATTGCATCATATTATTGACAAGTAAGTTATTAGTTATTAGGACTATAGTGCCTGAGTGGGTAAACCTCCAGCAATAGAAAGTTAATTTCAACATTCTGAAATTATTTGTAAATCAGATCAGATATGTTGATCATTAGAATTTCTTAGTACATAGCTGTAGAAACATGTACAGGTGTCAGTAAGTGTGAAGGCTGGGTATATCAGTAAAAGACTTAATGGGAGCAATGATTTAAAAAAGGATGAATAATTATACATGTTTTTCATTCTATCAAAATCTATGTATTTGAGTATGTTCATAATCTTCTTATCTTAAGTACAGGATTGGAGATGATTATCTAGTGAGGAGGTGCGGACTACTGTCTTCTAATTGTGGCAAATTAGATTTAATTGGAAGTTGCTATTGGTGTATTGTGGTCAGTGCATTTTTATGTGTTGGTTCTTCCAGAACCAAAAGGCATGATTTTTTGGTTGATCTATATAAATTCAAATGCAAATTCAATCTTTTTTTCCCTGGTAGGATGATGTTCAGTCCTCACAAGATTCTCTGCCACGCAAGACAGTTATAAAGCTGAGTATACAGCCAAGGTAAACAATACATTAATAATCAGTATTTTGTTTGAATATAGCAATTGTGTTCTGCAAATCATTTAATTTCTTTAGTGTTTCTAATCTTTGTGCAATTTGTTTTGTTTTGGTAAAATTTCACTTCATGTTGAATTTTCCAAATTTGAGAATATTTCAACTTTTTAATTGTACAATGGAAGTTTGCCATTTTATTCATGCTAAAAATTAGCATAAATGCAATGCAAAGATAGCAAAATAAGGTACTCAGGTTGAAAAATTCCAGAACTCAAGTGCTTCTCTCATAACAGTATTTCAGCTACAGCTAACATAATAATTATATATAAAATATTACATGGATTTATAGCCTAGCAGTATCTGAGTTTCCATCTGAAAAGGAAAATAAGAATAGAAAATACTATGTATGTGTAAAATGACTAAATTAACATTGTGAGAGAAATACCATACCAAAATACTTGGTTTTGTCCCCTTAAAATTTCAACTGCAAAGCAGGATTTTTTCCCCTTTTCCTTCCTAACATATTAAAAGCTAATTAACATTAAGTTTTAAAAGGATTTTCTGAATTTATTTATTTATTGGTATTCTAGTGCTCAGAGCACTCGATCAGGTTTGAAGCCCCGTTGTGATATATGCTGTACAGACACTCACTGTGAGGGCCATGCATGCCCCCAAACAGTTTACACTGTAATTTAAATCTGACACAGCAAGTGGGTGTAACAGCCAAATAAAGGGAATATGGAAAGAGAATTAAAGTAACAGTGATAGGAACATATGGATAAGAGTAGTGGTGTGACTGTGTTGAGTAATTCTAAGGTTTTGTTAGTTTGTCTTTTTTTAAGACAAATAAACATAAAGGCCTGGTCTACACTGCCATTGATGGACGGTACGCAAACTACGTAATGTAGCTTGTGTATCTCCCATCAGTATACTTACGTTCACGTAGCACAGTGTCTTCACAGCACTGCATCAATGGGAGCTGCTTTCCCATCAACGCAGCCTTACTTCTTTTGATGAGGTGGATTACTGGTGTTGGCCAGAGAGCCCATCTGGCATCTAATGAGCGGGTCTCCACTACCTCCTCAGTCAGTCCTGCTGAATTGATCACCATGTAGCCAGCAATGTAGGCATACCGAAAGAAGCAATAAAGGGAAAAAACAAATCTTTTATTTTTGCAGCAGTTTCAGTGGTGTTTACATTTTATTTTTCATTGTAGAACAGGTGGAGGAACTTTCTTGGCACATACAGATTATAAGAATGCCGGCTTTACCAGCAGAATTTGAGTTATTTAAATGACAGCTACAGCTAAACCTTGTTAATCAGTGCTTTGGTTAATCAAAATCTTTGGAAGATTGACTGAAGTCCAGTTCTCCTTCGAGTGATTCCTCAGATGCATTCCACTTGGGTGTGTGCACGCCCATGTGCACAGATCTGCGGAGAACTTTTCTAGCAGCCCCTGCAGGGGCTGGTGCCAGCGCCCCCTGGAGTCCCGCCCTCATGTGGCGGTACATATAGCGCTGCCGGCCCCTCCCCTCCTCAGTTCCTTCTTTCCGCCCGTGACGGTCGGTTGAGAACTACCCCTGCTCTTCAAACAGGCTTTTTTTCTCCTTAAAGTGAGTAGTTAGCTTAATAGTTCATCCCGAACTCAGTTAGTTTACAGTTAGTGAGGGTTGTTAGTTAGTTTAGGGAGCCTTCGGGCTCGGGGCGACCCGGCCATGCCGGGCTTTAAGCCATGTGCTGGCTGCGGTAAGGCCTTCCCAGCCAGCGACCCCCATGACCGTTGCTTGCGGTGCCTGGGGGAGCTGCACCGTACCAATCGGTGCAGCATCTGTAGGTCCTTCAAGCCTCGGACTCAGAAGGAGAGGGAGGTGAGGCTTAGGACCTTTTTAATGGAGTCCGCCTTGAGTCCGGCTTCCGAGCCTTCGTGGACTACTCCGAAACCGAGCGTCTCGTCGGTGCAGAGTGCGCCTCCGGCACCGGGTGCCTCGGTGCCGAGCAAGAAGAAGCGTCACCCATGCTTGCAGCGCTCCCCCGCACCGCAGGAGCGGCCGGGGTCGAGCTCGGAGGTGATCCTCCTAACCGACGTGCCGCCGGCCCCTGCTTCGGCACCGGGCCCGGCACCGGCACCGACCAGGGAGGTTCCCTCGACTCCTGTGAGTGGGGGACCCCCTGCACAGGTTCCTTCGACGCCGGAGGCTTTCGAGGCAGCACAGGCCTTGCTGGCTTTGCCCACGCCTCCGGCACTCTCTCGCCAGAGAGAGTCGGGACCTGTTTCCCGGGGCAAACCCGCGATGGGGGGCCCCGAAGGGTGGGCGGCCCCGACGGGGGATCGGCCGCCCACCACCCGACGCCGGAGAGTCGAGCTGGGAAGCTCCTCTCCATCTTCGTCTTCAGACGACGCGTCGCGGCACCGTTCCCGTTACCGCTCTAGGTCCCGGCACCGTTCCGAGTCCCGACACTGCTCCTCTTCGTCGTCGAGTTCCGACTCGGCACCGAGACGGCGTTCTCGGCACCGCTCCCCAGCACCATCCAAGAGGCGTCGGAAATCATCTCCTCGGTACCGCTCGTCGTCTTCGGAGTCGCCTCGTCGGCACCGTAGACGCAGCCGCTCTTCGGGATCGTCGCTTGGCGGGTCCCGGAGTGCTTCTGCTCGACGTCGTCGTCGCCGCAGACGTTTTCCTGACTCAGGTTCAGCCCGGCTTCAGGAACAGGCACCGCAGCCGGCACCGGAGTTGCAGTCAGCACCGGCTCTTCCAACAGCGGTGCCGACATCGACTCTTGCGGCACCGGCTTGGCCTCCGGCACCGGTGCCGCCTCTGAGCTGGCCACAGGCACCCTGGCAGTGGCCGGTGTGGGCCCAGTGGGCGGCTCAGTTGGGGCAGGGAACTACGTCGGCCCCTGCCTCTGTCACCCAGACACAGCAAGCACCCTCAGTGCAGGAGGGTGACCTTCCCTCTGGGGAGGAAGAGGAGGAGGACCCTGGGGAGGGCCCCTCCTCGGGACCCCGCCACCCATCCTATTCGTCCTCACCAGACGAGGCAGCTGTAAGGGACCAAGGGGCCCCATTGGTTGACTTCAAGGCTCACCAGGAGCTGATGAAGCGGGTGGCTTCGAACCTTGGCCTTGAGGTCAAGGTCTTAGAGGAAGAGGTGGACCCCCTCTTTGGGCGTGTGGGGTCACAAGGTCCGGCTAGGGTAGCCCTCCTGGTCCACGAAAGGGTTCTGCGCCTGGCTAAGGCAGTCTGGCAGACCCCCGCCTCGGTTGCCCCTACCTTTAAGGGCGCCGAGAAAAAGTATTACATGCCGACCGAAGGGCACGAATACCTGTATGCGCACCCTGCAGCAGGTACTTTGGTGGTCGATGCCGCCAATCAAAAAGACAAGCAGGGTGCCCAAAGCGCCTCTCCCAAGAACAAGGAGGGCAGGAGGTTAGACCTGTATGGGAGAAAGGTCTATTCCACTGGGGCGCTTCAGTTTAGAGTGGCCAACCATCAGGCCCTCTTAGGTAGATACAATTTAAATCTATGGGACTCTTTGAGGAGGTTTTCAGAGTCCCTCCCTCCGGACCAGGCCGCAGACTTTAACGTTGTCCTGGAGGAGGGTATGAAGGTGGCTAGTGCAGCGCTGCAATTGGCCTCAGACGCTGCGGACACAGCAGGCAGGGCTATGGCCTCTGCCGTGGCCATGCGGCGGGCGGCGTGGCTACAGTTCACGGACTTATCCTCAGAGGTGCAGCACTCCATCCAGGACCTGCCCTTCGATGGAGCTGCCCTGTTCTCCGATAAAACTGATGAGAAACTGCATGCCCTTAAAGATTCCAGGGCGACCCTGCGTTCGCTGGGCCTCTACACGCCCCAAGCGACCAGGTTGCAGAGCCGCCAACAGCCGCAGCAGCCGCCTCAGCGTCAGCGGCAGCAACCGAGGCCGCAGCCCAGACCCTTCCCTCCCGCAAGGGGAAGGGATAGGAGTAGGGGCTCTGGACGGCGTGACCGCACAGCGTCGTCCGCCTCTTCTTCCAAAGGACCCTCCCAAGACCCTAAGGGCAAGGGTCGGTTTTGACGGTGTCTCCGAGGGTGGCACCATCTTATGTTCCCTGGGTGGTCTCCCGCCTTTCAAGGACAGGCTAAGGCCTTACCTCGGCCTGTGGCGGGAAATAACATCGGACCAATGGGTCCTAAATATTGTGCGCTGGGGCTACGCCCTTCAGCTTCTGGCCTTTCCTCCCCACCCCCCCGTCCCTCTTCAGGGACCCCTCTCACGAGCAATTACTCCTTCAGGAGGTTCATTCTCTCCTGCTCAAAGGAGCCGTAGAAGCGGTTCCGCCGCTCGAGGTGGGGACGGGGTTCTACTCCAGGTACTTCCTCGTCCCCAAGGCCAAGAGAGGCCTCAGGCCTATACTGGACCTGCTCAGGCTCAACAGGTTCATGAGAAAGCTGAAGTTCCGCATGGTGTCCCTAGCGTCCATCATTCCCGTACTAAACCCAGGGGACTGGTTCGCCGCCCTTGACCTGAAGGATGCGTACTTTCACGTCTCCATCCTTCCCGCCCATCGGCGGTTCCTAAGGTTTATGGTAGCTGGTGCCCACTACCAATTTACGGCCTTGCCCTTTGGCCTGTCTTCCTCCCCCAGAATGTTCACCAAGTGTATGGCGGTGGTAGCGGCCTTCCTGCGGCGCAGGGGGGTCCAGATTTTTCCCTACCTGGACGACTGGTTGATCAGGGGCAAGACCAAGTCGCAGGTTCGCGAGGCGGTCTCCTTCGTCCAGACCATCTGCCAAGCTCTGGGGCTGCTCATAAACGAGCAGAAGTCCACGCTGTGTCCGGTGCAGCGTATAGACTTTATAGGGGCCCACCTAGACTCGATGCGGGCCATAGCCTCCCTCCCACGCTCGAGGTTCGAGGCAATGACGGCGATAATATCGCAACTTCAGAGGTGCCCTACGACAACAGCCAGGCAGTGCCTGCAGCTGTTAGGCCACATGGCCTCGTGCACCTACGTCGTGAGGTTGGCCCGCCTCAGGCTCAGGCCCCTCCAAGGTTGCTTGTCCAAGGTGTACATGCCCAGCAGGCATGCCCTCCACAAAGTGGTAACGGTGCCCCCTGCGGTGTTGGGGTCACTGAACTGGTGGCTGGACCCCGGGACTGTGTTGGAAGGGATTCCCTTCAGGGCTCCCACCCCCTCGGTCACGCTGATCACGGACGCATCAGACCTGGGGTGGGGAGCCCATATCACCGGTGGCCTGACCACGCAGGGACTTTGGTCCCAGGGAGAGGCTGCCCTCCACATCAATGTCAGGGAACTGAGGGCAGTCAGACTAGCTTGCGAAGTGTTTCGCCACTCTTTATTGGGGAGAATGGTGCAGGTGTTAACAGACAATACCACCGCAATGTACTATATCAACAAACAAGGGGGGGCGCGCTCCTCGGTGCTGTGCCAGGAAGCGCTTCGACTTTGGAACTTGGCGGTGAAGTTCAACTTTTGTTTAACCGCCTCTCACCTGCCGGGGGTCAGGAACGACGAGGCGGACTGCCTCAGCAGGTCGTTTCTACCCCAGCACGATTGGTCTCTCCACCCGGAGGTGGCGGACAGGATTTTCCGTCTGTGGGGTGTTCCCCGTCTGGACCTGTTTGCATTGGCCTGGAACACGAAGTGCCTGCTGTTTTGCTCGCTAAGGGGTCGCGAGCCGGGCTCTGTTTTGGACGCTTTTCTCCTCCAATGGACAGGGGCACTCCTGTACGCGTTTCCCCCCTTCCTGCTCTTGCCCAGGGTCCTCTTGAAAATCAAGAGGGACAGAGCGGAGGTTATCCTGATCGCCCCAGCGTGGCTGAGGCAGTACTGGTTTTGCCTGCTTCAGGACCTGTCGGTCGCTCCCCCGATCGAGCTCCCGAGGAGACCGGACCTGCTTTCCCAGGACCACGGTCGCCTGCTGCATCCCAACCTCGACTCCCTGCACCTGACGGCCTGGAGGCTCTCTGGTTAATGGAGGAGGAGAGAACCTGCTCGGCGCAGGTCCAACGCGTGCTGTTGGGAAACAGGAGGCCCTCCACGCAGCTCGCCTACAGGGCGAAGTGGAGGAGGTTCACCTGCTGGGCGGAGTCGCGGGGCATAACCCCCGGTATGTCCCCCGTGCAGGCTGTCCTGGATTACCTGCTGCAGCTTAGGCTACAGGGGTTAGCGTTGGCCTCCCTCAGGGTACACCTGGCGGCCATCTAGGCGTTCCATCAGCCGATGGGGGGACGGTCCCTATTCTCCCACCCCATGTCAGTGAGGTTCCTCAGGGGAGTTGAGAGGCTTTATCCTCAGGTCCGCGACCAGGTGCCTCCCTGGGATTTGAACCTGGTCTTAGATAGGCCCTTAGCCCTTAACCACCTGTCCAATGATGATCCTTTCCTGGAAGGTGGCTTTTCTCGTGGCCATTACCTCGGCCAGGAGGGTCTCTGAGCTAAGGGCCTTAACCTCGGAGCCCCCCTATACCGTGTTCTACAAGGACAAGGTTCAGCTTAGGCCTCACCCAGCATTCCTGCCTAAGGTAGTCTCCAGGTTCCATTGTAACCAAGATATTTTCCTCCCCGTGTTTTTTCCTAAACCGCACGGGTCCGAGGACGAGAGGATACTGCACACCCTCGATGTGAGGAGGGCACTGGCGTTCTACCTAGACAGGACGAGGCCTCTCCGAAAGACCACGCAGCTCTTCGTCGCGGTGGCAGAGAGGATGAGAGGCTCCCCGGTCTCCGCCCAGTGCATCGCCAAGTGGATCACCGCCTGCATCCGGCTCTGCTACGAGCGTGCAGGCGTCCAGCTCCCAGGAGTGGTGACGGCTCACTCGACGAGGGCCCAGGCCGCGTCGGCAGCCTTCCTGGAAAGGGTCCCCCTGGATGACATCTGCAGGGCTGCCACCTGGTCTTCGGTGCACACCTTCGCCGCGCACTATGCCATCGTCCAGCAGTCAAGGGACGACGCGCGAGTCGGCAGAGCTGTGCTGAGGGCAGCTCGCCGTTGACTCCTACCCGCCTCCAAGGTATGGCTTGCTAATCACCTAAGTGGAATGCATCTGAGCAATCACTCGAAGGAGAAAACATAGTTACTTCGAGATGTTGCTCAGATCCGTTCCACACCCACCCTCCGTCCCCGCTGTTGTAGTCGGCAGAAAGAAGGGACTGAGGAGGGGAGGGGCCGGCAGCGCTATATGTACCGCCGCATGAGGGCGGGACTCCAGGGGGCGCTGGCACCGGCCCCTGCAGGGGCTGCTAGAAAAGTTCTCCGCAGATCTGTGCACGTGGGCGCGCACACACCCAAGTGGAATGGATCTGAGCAACACATCTCGAAGAACAACAGTTACTGGTAAGTAACTACGTTTTCCTGTGGGGCTGCAGAAGACTCTCTAGCTTGAAGGAGGAGCACTTGACAGTTCACATTGATTTGTTATGAAAGTTTTATTCGGTGCAGAAATATGACAGTATTATTAAAGTCAACCCTTCTCTTGTGTTGGCATCCTTTTGCTGAAACATATAGCTTTATGATGCACTTCCCCTCCAGCTTTCTACCAAGACTGGAATTTGTATCTGCACTACTCGGGATACCTGATTTATCCTTTCAGCTGATTCAACAGGAAACTAGACAGTTGTTATATCAGATTGTCTTCTTTAGAACCTTTCTAGGATGACCTATAGAGATTCCATAGACCAGCACAGTGGTTTTCAACCTGTGATCCATGGACCCCTGGGGGCTGCAGACTATGTTAAAGGCTCCGTGAAATGTGACTATGAAAATAAAGTTTCAGAGCCCAGAAAAGGCATTGTATTTTTCTGATCAATCAAAAGTATGTGTATACTCCCATCTAGAGATCAATACCCAGAAGTGTTGCTACCATAGAAGCCTACAATTCAACACCCTTTCTCGTGCTGTTAAATGCTATCCTGAACACATGCAACATTTATAGTTGGATTTTGTTCTGTCAGTTTTCAGTCTAAAACTTCTATGGTAGTGGTCTGCAGACCACAGTTTTAATTTCCAAATGGGTCTGCACCTCCATTTGAAATTTGTGGGGGTCTACAAATGAAAAAAGATTAAAAAAAAGACTGTTCTAGTAGCTACTTGTAAAAAGGACTATGAATATTTTTACATAATTTACCATTTCCTTTGAATGGTTTAGCTCTCACTACATATAAAACCCTAGCTAGGTATTGATTTGATCAGTCTTTTTTTCTTTCAACATGTCTCTTAAACTAGTACCACAGTGAGAGGATTGTAGAAGTTAGAGATGGAAATGGTCATCACAAAGCCCACTTCCGTGTCAAAGTAGTATATAGTTGGCAGAGGACTTTTTTCCAGGCTATTTTCAAATGTGCAAACTGATGACGTTTTGACCACATCCCTTCGGAGGCTATTTGGAAGTCTATTAGGACTTGTCTATATGAACATTTAGTTTATAGCAAGTTGGGGTGCAAATCTACCTTGCATAAGCCTGCTGCTCACTAAGTTTCTGTGTGGACCCTTCTACCACTCACCAAAGCTTGCCTAGTGCACTTTAATCCTCTCCCATTTCAAAGTGGAGTAGATTGAAGTGCACTCTGGAATTGTTAGTGAGCAGTGGCAGGATCTACACAGACACTTAGTGTTCAGTAGCCTAATTCAGGGTTGATTTGCATCCCAGTTTGCCACGAATTAGGCAAGGAAATTTTTCCTTATGTACATCTTATATTTCACTTCACTTAATTTCCTCTTATTACTCCTAGTTATTCAGTGTATACTGTTCTAAATAATTTCTCCCTCCTTGGTATTTGCATATTTCAAATAGTTGAACTCTCATGTCTTCTCCTCAGTTGTGTATTAGCCAAGCTATACCTGTTTACCTCTTTTTTAATATTAATTCTTAAATCCGTTCCACCAGTCCAGTGAGCTTTTTTGTTGCTCTTTTCTCAACTCCCTCTAACCGGTTAGAAAGATACCTTTCTGGTAGCTAGTTGGCCAAAAAAGAAGTAATACCAGCTTGCTGCACCATAGCTGTATGTTGTTAATGTTAGTTTTTCATTGGGCACTCAGAAGTTTGCTAGCTGCCCTATAGACACAAGACAAGCTCCCTCCTGCAAAGAGTTTGCAATCTAAATTATTTATGAGGCAATGAAGAGAAAAGAAAATAGATAAGTGGAACTGAGGGAGAAGAATAGAGAGGAAGAGTATTGCCATCCTGCTGTTTGACAAACTGCATCTCTGGTTGCCTTTTTGTTGCCATATCAGTTTCAAAGTCATGCATAATATGATGTCCACTATCACAGGACTTGGTGTCAGAGATTTACTAAAATTCAATTGTTACACCTGTTGACCGTTACCAAATGCTTTATAATTTCTCAATTATATGCTCATTATAAATATGTGCCGTTTGTTCATTGTCTGTTATCCTATAGATGTTTAGTTTTGGGTTTTTTTGCTCTAATATTTTATCAAGGATAGAAGTTACATTTGTGGGACATTATTTTCCTAATTGAAAACTGGCACTGTGTTTAGTTTTCTCTGATCTTCCTGTGCCTCTGGGTGGACCATGATTATTTTAAAAATAGACAGGGAGTAGTAGAACTTCTTTAACTCTTAGGATTCATCCAGACTGACTAATAAATGAGTATGTTTAACGTTTTCCAAGCGGTCTTTTATCTCTTGTAATGAATGATGATTGATGCTGATTCTTTGTTCCTTAACAACTTTTTATTTTTCTTATTTAGTACAGATTTTAAAATGTCCCCTAGAAGTCTAGTCAGTTTCTAAAATGAGCTAAATGTAATTTCAGATGCTAAAACTGATTTTTTTAAAATATTTTTTCATCCTTGTTGTCAGTGAAAGATGAACATACGCAACAAGGGAAACTAACTAGGAAAGTGGGGGAAGCTGACTACACACAAAATTGGCATATTGAAAAATAGAATTTTTCTTTAATTTTTGTCACATTTACAGGTAATACCTAAGTTTATAATTCATCTAGAAGAAACTTTCAATTTGTGATTTTTTTTTTACGTGGATGTTATCACCTTAAAAAGAATTCAAAATCTGTCATTGGAATCATCTCTCATTTATCAATGAACCTACTTTATTGTACTTTCCTGCCATGTCTGTTTCTGTATATATGTGATTTGTAAAAGGTCATCAGCAGTTGAAATGACACACCCAGATTTAAATAGAATGGAGCTGGTAGCAGGCTGATGGCACTAAAAGGCTCATGACGGATTGCACAGATTCTATGGAGTCCAAAAGCCCTTGTAGTTAGGTTGTCCCCCATTGTTAGGAAGCCATTTTCATGGGTATTGGGAATGAGGCAGGATTATGCATCCAGTTTTCTAAAAGAACATATGAAGAGGAAAGCCTCCTATGAAGGGGGGCATCTGCTGCACAGAGAAAACTATTCTTCATTCCCAAAAGGAATACTTCAGATGTATGTACTTTTGTTTGCTTTTCCCATGGTGTGAACTCGTTTTTTAGAAAGCCGATACAGGATCTGAGGGCTTTTGAAAAGATGCTTTGCTTTGCGTTGGCACTCTAAAATAAATAGCTAGGCCTAATTTCCAGAGAAGATTTTTTTTCCTTCTGTACAAAAAAAGGCTTCCAGTTGTTTAAGGGAAATTGTATGGCAGTATGCGTCTAGTATATAACTGAGTTCTGGACTTCTCTCCCTTTTCCAGAGTCAGGGTATGAGCTTGAGGTCACAGTGTAAAGCCTGTCTATTTTCTCAAGGTTTTTTTAATAGAACAGTTTGATAGTATGAATCTGGTGGGCAGGTAAGAACTTCTTTATGGTTGTTCTGAAGCTGAATAGATACTGATAAATTAGAATTTTTGTATGGATTTTGAAATGATGAGCAAGTGCCTAGATCTTGGAATATTGGCTTTTAATCTGAATAAACGAGTAAACAAACAAGCCAGGTCTGAAAGAATATATGACTAATATAATTTGTTCCTTGTATCATAGCACTGAAGAAGTCCAAAGAGAAAATCCAAAGGCATTCAAAACTTGAGAATCAGAAAAGGGAAACCATATACAAATAGACCTTAAAAGAGAGGGAATAATGGCATGTAAGTGAGTGGGATAGGAGAGGAGGCACACTTGTAGTGTAAGAGAAACATTCAGGTGATAAACCTGAACCTTTCCTGGGTTGAGTTGAAACAATTGTACCAAAAGGAAAGAACATGTTATTCTCAAAGTGAAGGTGAGATGTCTTTGTTTAGAATGAATCTGTAGAAAACCCTTAGAGCAACTCTGTACACTGATTTTTGTAACCGCAACCTTTGGGGCTAAGACTGAATTCTTCATCGGCTCCCTAGATCCTTTGGCGAGATTTATTGGTGCTGAAAGCTGCCTTGATACAAAAGCCCTTGGTATGAAGAGTTGTTTTTAGTTCTGTGCATCATAGCTTTGAGGAGTATCCTAGAATTTCAGACACTGATGGTTCCAGCCAGGGTGGATAAAAATTAAGGATAAAGAAAAAAAAGATTTTCAAAATTTAAATTAGGTACATTTTTATTTTAAGAAATAAACCTATTTAAACTTCAATTTGAAATTATAACCTGTGTTAAGGCCTAAGTTTACTGTAATCTATTAAAATAATTTAAATAAGCACCTGACGTATGTAGTGACATGGCTTGTGTGCAAAGATTTTATTTTACTTCCTTTGAAAAAGGTGAGGTTTAGTTCTTCAAGGAACTGGTTTTCAGTAAGCATCAGTGTTTACACTCTTCAGCAGAACATCCTTTTAAAATAAATGCCTAACAATGTTTATCTGTAGCTAACATCTTGGCTTCTTCTCCAGATCAGCCAAGAGGCAGAGCTTTAAGGAGAAACATCAAATACTATTTTTCAACAGTAATACCAACAAAAAACAATGTTCATACCATGTGCACTATCCCATTGGCCGTACTGGGATCCATGGGTGGCTTACCATAAAAAATTGTCCAGGTTTTTCCTCACTGGGGGAAGGGCAGATAGTCCCTACCAGCCCATTTCTCTCTAGGGTGCCTGATCCATAGGAGGAGACTTTTGAGAAGCAAGAAGTGAGCATGGATACTAAAATCACTCCAACAATAATATCAATTCCGCATCCCTAGAAGAAGTTGTCATGCTTTTTCCACCATCCCTGGCTGGTGACTTTAAACAGTTCCAGGACTTTATTAAAAGGATAGTGGAGTCCTTGCAAATTCCATTTGAGGAGATTAAGGAGTCACAACATAAACTGTTTGACATCCTGCATACATCATCATCTGCCTGCATCATGCTGTTTATTATTGAAGTTCTGCTAGAGCCTGTAAAAATAATTTGGCATAGCCCAGCCACAATACCACCTACCTGTAAAAGGGTGGAAAAAATATTACGCTAATTTGTAGTCAATGCTGTGGACGAACATGAAAGACAGCACCGTGCTAAATTGATGGCGTATGTTAAAGACCTAATGTGACTTATTTGGCTGTAAATTATGTTCATCTGCCATTCTACAATTTTAGATCACCAACTGCCAAGCCCTCCTGACAAAATACAGCCCTGCTAACTATTTAAAGCTGAATTCCTTTATTTGAACATCTTCTAACAAATGGAGGGAACAATTTCAAGTGATCATTGCAGAGGGTCAGCTGCTGGCAAGACCATCACTGCAGGCTTCCCTGGATGCTGTTGTTACAACCACTCATTCTGTCTCCATGGTGGTAGTCATGAGGAGGGGTTTAAGTGGGAAGTACAAAATATAGGTTAGGACCTTTCTTTTGATGTATTGAGGCTGTTTGCAGAAAAAACTAATGAGTCTCTGCATACCTTAAGGTTCTAGGGTCACCTTGCATTTGCTGGCAATTTACACCCCTGCACAAAACAGAAATTTCAGTGAGTCCCAAATGGTGCAGAGATCTCATCCCACTGAGCTTCTTTCCTCCCAGAGATATTATGAATCCTAGTGTAAGAGACAATGGTTCCTGAAGATGAGACCATCTACTTCTGAGGCATCAAGCTCCCAACCTACAACTTAGAAACATCAATTTTGATGGGGTAGTCAAGTTGCTGAGTTACCATCCTCACGCATATCTGCTGCAACAATCTACATATCTCCCTCACTTTGGCAACCACCTTTCCCATTTCTGTCAGGAATGGACCATATCACTACGGACAAGTAGGTTTTGGGTATCATTTCAACAGGATACTTCATCTCACCCTCTTTCCCTGTCCCTCTTGAGGGACCACTCTCATGAGCATGTTCTATGACATGAAATACTTGGGAGTTATAGAACCAGTTCCTACACAACACAGAGGGAAGGGATTTTACTCCAGGTACATCTTGCTTCCAAAAAAGAATGGCAGATGGAGACTCATTCTAGATGTAAAATTACTGAGCAGATCTGTAAAGATTCAGAAGTTCAAGATAACACTTGAGCAATAATTCCATCATTAGACTAAGGGGATTGGTTCTTGGCCCTCAACCTACAAGATGCTTACTTTCATATAGCTATCCACCCCTCCCAGAGAAGGTTCCTATACTTCACTGTGGGTCAAGAGCATTTTCAATATAGGGTGCTCCCATTTAGTTTCTCCTCTGCACCCAGAGTGCTCTCAAAAGTCTTCTCGGTGGCTGCTCACCTTCACAGACAAGGAATTCTGATATTTCTATACCTCGATTGCTTGCTCAATAAAACAATGAGATTTCATAGATACTGCCTTTAAAGATGTTTCAGAACTATTTATTTGCCAAGCAATGCCTTCAAAAGTCCCTCAACTGGCGTAAGAACCCTCACAATGTTTGCACAGGGGTTGCCTTTGCACAACCATCTCCAATGTCACTAATAACAGATGCATCCCTACAGGGATGTAGAGCTCATCTAGAAACGCAACAGCTCATGGGAAGTGGTCACCTCTTGAGTCCACTCTGCATATCAAATTACTGTAAATCAGAACAGTCTGAAATACCTGTCTCCATTTTCGTCCGCTGATCAGAGGCAAATAAGTGAAGATCATGATGGACAACATGTCATGAATGTTTATATTAACCATCGGGGGAGTGAGATCATCCTCCCTCTACACCGAAACAATGAGTTAGATCCCATTACACTCCTCCATCTATTTCATTATTGGGGTGTCCCACTGATAGACCTGTTTTCCACAGCCAAGAACAAGAAGGGCTCTCAGTTACGCTCTAGAGGCAGTCTGGGTCACTATTCCCTGGGGATGCCCTTCACTTTTGATGGAGTTCAGACCTGCTGTATGTATTGCCCCTAACTCTCTTGATATCCAAGTTGCTGTTAAAGGTAAGGAAAGATGAGGCCAGGGTTATTCCAATAGTTTCAACATGACCATGACAAACGTGGTTCTCTGACCTCACCCAGCTCACTGTCTGCCAACTGATCACCTTCCAGACCAACCCCAATCTTCTCGGTCAGGATGCCCGTCAAATCTTTCACTCCAACTTCGAGGTTCTTTCACTCAATGCATGGCTGTTGGGTGGTTTGCAGGGTTAAAAACAACATGTTCTGAGGACGTAAAGAGAGTGTCCTTGCATAGAAGGAAATAAATCACTCCTAATACCTACTTTCAAAAGCGTGGGAGATTCAGTCACTGATGTGGTTTAAGACATCTTGCACCTACATCCTCTCTGTTTTCAGATACAACTACATTACATCCTAGAGCTAAAAATGACAGGATTGTCTCTAAGCTCTATTGGAACATACTTGGCAGCTATTACAACCTTCCATCATATGGTAGAGGGTTTTTTCCATCTTCATTCATGCTACCATAATGAGGTTTCTAAGGGGATTGGGGAATTTTTCAACAAGTCAGATGCCCTTCACTAGTTTGGGACTGCCATTTGGTACTTAGGTGCCTGTCAAGGCCCCCCTCCTTTGAACCTGTGGCTACCTGCTCCCTTTCTACATTTGTCTATGAAAATGGCCTTTCTTGAAGCCATAGCTTGTGCTTGAAGAGTTGGAGGGGGGTTCTGATAGCATCCCTTCACATTCTTTTTTAAGGATAAGGTCACATTGTGACTGCGTCCCATGTTCTTACCAAAGGTGTCCTTGCACTTCCACATAAACCAAGCTGTCCACCTTCCAGTTGTTTTCCCTAAACCACAGGGGAATAAAGAAAATGAAGAGGTACATACACTCTGTCAGAAGGGCATTGGCCTTTTGCTTAGGCTTGGTCTATACTTATCCCGGTGATTTGGCGGCAGTCAACGGGAGTTACGCAAACTATGCAGAAAATATGCATAACTCCTATCAACTGCTGTGCTTCTCTCCTACACGCCGTCTGCACTGCGCTGACGGGCCTTCCTCCACTCTGCTTTGGAGTTCTTTACCATAGAGCTCTGTGGTACAGTAGGAGCTGAGGGTGGTTCTCTCACACAGCTCTATGTAGCCATGGTACAGAGTATATAGCTACATGGTGCAAGTGTGGGCTAAACAGGCACCCTTACCTAAAACCTCCAGTCTGAGGCGCTTTGGGGCACATGTGCATCGTAGAGTGATGCTCTCATAGGAACATTCATCTCAAAAAACTATAGTTCTGCAAAGGATGAGTAACCTTTTCTTGATAAATAATATAGTCAGTTATTTGACCACACTGCTTCATTATGAAATATATTCAAGAGACAAAATAACAAATATTAGTCAGGTTTAGTGCTAAAAGCCAATAATAGTTTAGGAAAACGGTTCAATACAATACCGGTTTCTAGGATGGGGTCTCATGTAGTGTTGTTACCATCACCCTACACAGAAAGTGTGTGCTCCCAAAATTACACATTTCAGCTAGGAGTATTTATAGTGTGATTTTATAAGTTACAAAACTCTTCATGTCACTAAAGTCATTTCCATTAGTTTTTCTAATTCCTTTCCTTTTTGTTCTGTTCCTTTCATTATCTTTATTTGGGATACTAATATTCCAGGTACTGGCCTTTTGAAGGTTCCTCCCTTACTTGTACTAAATTATAGAACAAAGATATCTTGATTTTGACTCGTTTCCTGTCTGCTTATGCCAAATGTTCAGTTGTGCTATTGTAGAGTATTGTAGGATGTAGCTTAGCATGAACATAGGAAAAACATAGATCAGTTCAGCTTTCATACCTGTCAGGCATTCATAAAATGTGGTATATACTAACCTAACAATCTCATATGCATATATCAAAGTAGAGGTAGGACCAATGGTATAGTGTTCTGAAGTAGTTCCAGGATTCTCATGGCCTGGCAAATGAAGATCTGTATCACCTAACCTTTATCACAGGGCTTCTTCACTTAGGAGAAAAACAGGCCTGGGCTAATGTAATTGCATCCTGAGCCACAATCCACGGGCAAAGCCTTCTCTCACAGGGCAACACCTGCTTGTGGTATTGGTAGCAGGGGACTCTTATGTAAGAGGCAGCTACTAAGGTGTGAGGAGGTCAACCTTCACTGGTCTTCAGGTACGTTGGACCCTCTCTACATCTAATTTATATCCAAGAGCTGTCAGCTCATGCACCCCATCTCATTGAAGTTGCCAGAAAATCACAGGAGTAGAGAGGTAGTCTCTAGCATACCTGTCAAAGACTGTCATACAACATAAGGTTTTCTAGGGTCAAACCAAACTTCTTAAAGTTTACCCAGAAATCAAATGATTCACTGCAAGTGAGAGAGCACAGGTGTAATATTCTTTTTGAGATATACTTCCTAGTAAGCAGGCAGGCAGTCTGTGCTAGCTGAATTTTACAAGTTGTCTTAAGGTTTAGCCCTATGTAGAACACATTGTAATAGACAAGACGCAAGGTGACAAAGCCAGGCATAACTACAGTGAGGTCTGTTTCTTCAAATACTAGGTCAGTTGTCTTGCCAAGACCAAATTGGGGGGGGGGGGAAAGCACTCTCAGTTATGGCTCCTCTCTCAACATCTTGTGGCAGATAAAGATACAACAGAAGCTCAGTTTCCAAACCTGATTAACAAATGGTGGGCATGCTTTTACTTGAGGAAACTGATGACCTTTATTATTCCCAGCCCTTAAATATTATATCAGTCATTTTTCACAATGATACTCACCCAATCAGTTCTCATCTCTACTCTGATGGTAGGTCGGTCAGTCAACCTCACTGATTGCCATTGAAGAAATGTCATTGCTGTTACCTTTTCAGGAAAGCACTTGACAAGAATTTTTTGCTACAGTTATCATAATACATAATTGCTATGCCTGCTAAGCATGCATTAGCCATATAATATGTGTTAAGGAATATATGCACAAAAACTGAAACTGTTTTAGCCACCAGCGGTTGAGTAACGTACACAAGTTGACTTGGCTGGAGAAAAGGTGGAAGGCAGCAGGAAGAAGTGTAACTTGCTCGTAAAGAAAACTTGTACTGTGAGATGACCGAAAGGAAAGCCTGGGCTGAGGACTTGAGCCAAGGGTGGGAAAACTGAACTATAAAGATTAAAACATCACCCAGGGCATAATAATCTTAGAATATGGCAAGTCTAATTTCAAATCCTGTTTGTGTTGCCTATCTTCCTGATACCGGAAGAGTTTAGATTAGTCTCTTAAATGGTTTATAAGTTAATGGAGTTTGGGATAAGAGTGTGTTTTGATCACCATATACATTTCGTTAAATGTGTACATGGACCTTGAGATAAGTGATAAATTTATACGTATAGCTGCATACAAATAAACTGTATAGGAATAATTTCCTGTACTGACATAAAAATATTTGACTTCCTTAAATATTATGATATCCTAGCATGCACAATATGAGCATTAAAAAAGAATACTAGTGTTGTATATAAACTATATGGAGTTAATAAATTGCAAAGAATTGCATAGAATCATAGGGCTAGAAGGGACTGCAAGGGTTATCTAGTCTAATCCCCTGCCAAGATGCAGGATTTGTTCTGTCTCAATCAATGGTTCTCAACCTATTTACCCTTGTGGGCCATATATGCAGCTCTATATTATATGGGAGTATCCACACAATATATATACTACCTGTATGGCCATGAAAGTGTAACCTGGGCTGCAGGTTGAGAACCACTGGTCTAAACCATTCAAGACAGAGGGCTATCCAGTCTCCTTCTGAAAACCTCCAGCGAAGGAGCTTCCGCAACCTCCCTAGGCAGTCTTTCTTTGTCCTCCTGTTCTAACAGTTAGGAAGTTTTCCTGAGATTTAATCTAAACCTGCTCTGCTGTAGTTTGAGCCCATTTTCTCTTGTCCTGCCCAGTGTGGCAAGACAGAAGAAATTTTCTCTTCCTGTTTTATGGCAGCCTTCCAAGTATTTGAATACCACTCTCATGTCTCCCCTCAATCTCTTCTTTTCCAAACTAAACATACCCAGTTCCTTCAGCTTTTGCTTGTAAGGCTTGCATTCTATCCCTTTGATCATCTTTGTTGCTTATCTCCTGAATCCTTTCCAGTTTCTTCACATCTTTTCTATGCATTGGTGACCAAAATTGGGCACAGTACTCCAGTTGAGGCCTAACCAGTGCCAAGTAGATCAGTACTATCATCTCCTGTGACTTGCATGCTATGCTTTTGTTGATGCAACCTAAAATTGCATTTGCCTTTTTTTGCAACAGAATGGCATTGCTGAGTCACGTTGAAGTTGTGATTGACCACAACTCCCAGATCCTTCTCAGAAGTGCTGCTGCCAATCCAGTTTTCTCCCATTCTGTATTGGTTGCATTTGGTTTTTTGTGTCTAAGTATAATGCCTTACATTTTTCTTTGCTGAATTTCATTTTGTTGTTTATAACCCAGTTCTCTAATTTATCAAGATACCACTGAATCTTAGCTCTATCCTCCAAACTATTGGAAACCCTCCCTTGCTTTGTGTCATCTGAAAATTTGATCAGTATGTTCTGTATTCCTATATCCATATTCAAGTTGCAGTGGGGGAGGTCTAGGTTGGATGTTAGGAAAAAAATGTTCAGTAGGAGGGTGGAGAAGCACTGGAATGGATTACCTAGGGAGGTGGCGGAATCTCCATCTTTAGAGGATTTTAAGCTCCAGCTTCACAAAACTCTCGCTGGGATTATTTATCTGAGGTTAGTCCCGCTTTGAGCAGGGGGTTGGACGAGATGATCTCCTGAGGTCCCTTCCAACTCTAATATTCTATGTCATTGATAAAGATGTTAAACAACACCAGACCCAGAACAGATCCCTATGGAACCCCACTTGAGACCTCCCTCCGATCTGACATCATTCCATTAAAACACATCTTTGTTTGCGTTTAATAATTATGTATCCACCTAATGGTAGTTCCACCGAGCCTGTCTTCCTCCAGCTTATCAGAATGTCATGTGTGACTGTGTCAAAAGCCTTGCTGAAGTCCGGGTATATTATGTCCACTGCATTCCCCCATCCACCAAACCAGTGATACTGTCAAAGAAGAAAATCAGACTAGTCTGGCATGATTTGTTCTTCGTCAGTCCGTGCTTGCTGCTAGTGTTTACCTCTTCATCCTCCAGGTGTTCTCACATTGAATGTTTTATCCATTCTTCTAATAGATTCCTAGGTATTGAAGTCAGTCTTGACTGGTCTGTAGCTCCCCAGCTCCTCCTTTTCTCCCTTTTTAAAGATGGACACTACATTAGCCCTTTTCCATTGTTCTGGGACCTTTTCTGTCATCCATGAGCTGGCAAATATTATTGCAAACTAATTTTATGATTTAAAATATAACTTTCTTCCATAGCATAATAAGCAACTTTGGAGTGGAATTTTGATAGAAATGCTGGAGTTTTCTGTTGGATAAAATTGCTGTAACATTTGCAAAATGGACTATATCCTGCTAGTTGTTTTAAAGTAGAACTTCTCATCAACTTTTATTGCTAATGATACTATCCTCAGACAAGAAAGATAGAGTGGGACCATTAGCAGTATCTGTTTCAAAAGCAACTATTTGTATTTTAATGTCAGTTTAGTTAGTTTTGGACTGAATGATCACTTCATCACATCAGAATAGTTCAAATATTTTAGGGTTTAAGACAATCGTGGAATTTTATGTGCATAATTATTGTGATTTTAGTTTCTGACCATCACTTTAGTTACTTCATATAACACTGCAATTGAGGGGAAGCTCATGTTGAGTATTGATTTTGATAATATTAACCTCAAGCAAATAAGTTTGAAATGAGGCTTTTTTTTTTTTTACACCAAAAGCTTTCTCTCAGAAATGATGGTTTAAAATGAAGAAAACCAAAGGCGGCTGTCTTCAGTGCTAAAACAAAATACATAGTCTTAGATAAGTAGAGTACCTGTATGAACATATCTGCTAATGAAATCTGAGTACCCCACAACCTCAGTGTTGGTTCTGTGTAATTTGCATGAGTAACTGGCATATCATTAACAACTTATTTGGAATACTGAAAACAAAGGAATAAATAGGATCAAGATATATATGTGTGTTTTAATGTGAGTGGGCGTCTTATTTGTTGAAAAGTGTGACAACCAAAACTAAAAGTCAGAAAACAGTTCACTTAATGAAGGAAATTATGTATTTTGAGCTATAAAGACAAGGAAGATAATTGCTGTAAAGACTTCATGTTTGGTTCATTTTTGGGAAACAGAATTGATACCAGATTTTCCCCAGGCAAATGTATCTCTTCTTTAGTGATTATTTGCACTCCAGAGTTTTCTATCAAATTAACTTATTTCTCTGTAAATATCCAATTTTGACTGTGCATCCCTATGCTTCTGAGTGCAAGTACTGTCATGTCACAAATTCTAAAAGTTTTCAAATCTTTATCATAAAACCATTATTATGTGAAATGGTTGTATATAATTATACTGTGTCCTCTAATTATTGGTTTCTTTTTATTTTTGATGAAGTAGTGATAGTCTGTTCTGTATGCTTAATTTGCTTAGTTTCTTTAATAGTCTCTGCTGTGGTTACAATTTCAAAATTACACTGTAGAAACTAGTTTGTGCATTGTTTTAAATTGTTTAACTTTGCAACTTTTCACAATTGATTTGAAATGTAAGATTTTCTATGTAGTTTTTAGAATTCAAGACCACCTTGACAAATTGGTCTGAATTCAGTAAAATGAAATTCAGTAAAGACAGTGCAAAATACCTCACTTAGGAAAGAAAAACCAAATACAAAACTAGAAAATGGAGAATAACTGGCTAGGTGATAGTACTGCTGAAAAGGATTTGGGGATTATAGTGGAGTGAACATGAGTCAATAATGTGATGCAGGTGTGGAAAAGGCTAATATCGTTTTGGGGGGTATTAACAGGAATGTCATATGTAAGACACAGGAGGTAATTGTTCTGCTGGTGAGGCCTCAACTGGAGTACTGTGTCCAGTTCAGTGCCACACTTTGGGGGAAATGTGGACAAGTTGGAGAGAGTCCCGCAGAGAGCCACAAAAATGAAGAAAGGTTTAGAAAACCTGACCTATGAGAACAGTTTTAAAAAACTGGGCATGTTTAGTCTTGAGAACAGAAAATTGAGGGGAGACCTGATAAGTCTTCAAATACGTTAAAGGCTGTTATAAAGAGAATGGTGTCCCACTGAAGATAGGACAAGAAATAATGAGCTTAATCTGCTGCAAGGGAGATTTAGGTTAAATATTAGGAAGAACTTTCTATCTACAAGGATAATTAAATTCTGGAATAGACTTTCAAGGGAGGTTGTGGAATCCCCATCATTGTAGGTTTTTGAGAATAGATTGGAGAGACAAACCTAGACCATCCTTGACAGATTAAGTTGGTCTTGCCACATTGCAGGGGGCTGGACTTGATGGCTTCTTGAGGTCACTTGCAGCCCTGCATTTGTGATTCTATGATTTTGATAGTTTTGTAGCTTATCTTATTTCTGATTGCAACAGTAGTGCAGTCAATGTTTTATGATGGTGTCATTTTCAGACACTCACAAATAATATTTCAGTTGCCATGGCAAAGACCATAGTATCAAAAATGAGGAATACTGCATCTTCTTAGGAGCAACTTTTTGGTATTCATTAAAAAGAAGTTGAGTTGGGTTTGTTATGGAAATAGCTTGTGAATTGCAGTACCACTACTTAACTTGAAAGATGTCTTTGTATAAAGTGTTTTCACAAATCAGAGAATGCTCTTTGTGGGTAAAATAACTATTCTAGCCAAGAGTTAAAAAAAATGGAACATTTTGGACCACATGCATGTATTTTTGAAGTATTTGGAAGTAGAGAATATTCCCTTTTGGTATATGAGGATGTCTGTAAACTGTTCCTTAGCTGCAGTGCCTGGTCTTCTCCTTCAGCCTTTCTTCTGGTGTTCTTTAAAGCAACATTGTAATTAGTCCAAGGTGGTCAGGGCACAGACTGAAGTGATATGGCATATTTAACATCTTCTGTTCTTCTGAACCAGATTTTTTTCCCTTCTAAATACAGATTAATAAAGCCTGCACTACAAGAGGAACAAGGAAAGGATTTTAGTGAAGGTACTTCCTGATCCTGAAAAAGTCTGGGGGCTTCAAGCCCATCTTGGACTTCAGAACACTTCACAACTTTGTGGTAAAAGAAAAATTTAAAATAGTGCCTTTGGATTTAATCCTTTTATCCTTAATGAGAGAGTAGTTTTGTACTCTAGAATAGGATACACATGACACTAGGAATGCATCTGAGTCATAAGAAGTACCTGTATTTGGAATATCTTGTAGGTGCATAATGTGTATAGAAAGTCTTTCTTAGGTTGGTGTTGGCTTTTTGTATTTTCTCTGAAAATTTATAGTTCTTATTTATTGTGCCATTGTATCTGTGTTCACTGTGAGTGTTGTTTTCTTGAGGTGTACCATATCTGATGATTGGCTGAATAATTGACTATTGTGGACGGTAGAAGATGAAGAATGAGAATTTGTTATATCTAAATCTCTTCTGATAATATCAAATTGTTTGTATAGAGCGCTGTTGTTCAAATTAAGTCATGTCACATTGTTGAATCATGTGGCCCAAGTCCATTTCTTTTTCCATGGCATGTGTCAAAGAGCAAATAGTTATGAGTGAATGAGTCTCCTCTGGCGGTATTTTTTTCTGTCTACACTACATCTCTTTTCTTTCAATACAGCACTGAAAGCAGGATTTCTGAAATGCAAAAGTGAATAGTTGGATCTTGGAAAATACATCTGTTCTTCTTAGCCTTGATCATCGGCTCTTGGGAGGGGACTCTTTGGGAAGGAAGTCTCAAGCTAGTCCCTCGTTGAGATGTCCTCATATATGTCATCCTAAGAAAAGGCCATGGGACCCACCTTGAAACTTGGCAGATCCATGGGGATCTGTGCAGATTCCATAGGATCAGCAGAAGGTTGGGGCTCTCTATTCAGAGGTCCGGTACCTCTTAACTGTGTCTATCCTATGGCAGTACAGTTCTGTTGATCCCCTACTGCCAGCTGCTTGCTCTGGGGAGAACTACACAAGGTGATACTATTGTCACCAGAGATTCTCCATGAGGCTAAAGGGGGTAACAGTATGCCTGTGGCCTGCCCATTCTCCATCCGTACTCCACACCCAGACCATATAGATCTTATGGAGTCTGAGGGAGAAGACTGATATGAAGGTGATTGAGCTCCAGTTCCCGCTAGGCACAGATCTAGAGGGCATGATCTAAGGCCTTATTTGGTGGTGCTTTGCTTGAATGATGTGAAATTTAAAATGTCAATCAAAGGTTTTCTTTCTTGTCCACAAAATCACTGTTTTTAAGCAACTTGTTAAATATTAATCAGAATTCTGGCAGTCTTTACTGCTTTTGGAGGTAGTGGGAACTTTATTTCTTAACCTTCAATATTTAGATCTACTTCTAAGTTAATCATTCTGTCCCTTCTTTACTATTCATTAAAAAAAAAAACAGTTTAATCATAAAATGTCAGCATCATCCTGCTTCATTTTGAGTCCTTCTGAATCACTGAATTCTTGTTGCCCCAATTATTATTTATGGATGGACTCATACATTAATTTTTTCTGGTGCAGTAATTTGGTTTTTATAACACAGAATTTGTGATCTTTGGAACATTGATTCTGGTGCCTTATATTGGTATACCTTATTAAAGCAGAATTTGAGAATGACACTTAACTTCTCAAACAGCTAAAACAGCCTTGCATTAAATAATCTCACTATCTAAAAGATCAGATGTGCATATTTAAAAAGAAAAAACCCGTCAGCAGGTAGATGTAGGGGTGGGTGGGTGTGCACGTACGTGCATCACACATGCGTGCACATATTTTCACTACTAGTCACCTGTTGATGTTTTTTTGAAGTACTAGAATGCTGAAGTAGAAACATCCTTCCACTAATAAAATTTGAAAAACAAAAAGGATGATACTCGGGAGGATGTTGCAACTCTTATATTTGCCATTCAATTTCAAGAAGATGGGCTGTGGTTGAAAAGATTGGCCGGTGGTTTTCTTGGCTCAGCTGTTTAATGCTGACAGACTTGCTGGTTTGCTAGGAGTTACTTGCTTGTATCTTAGATGTTGCATCTTACTGGTTGCTTATTCCTTGGCGCCCAGCTGCGAGGGTGGAGGAAGCACAGGCCTTGTCCAAAGCATGGTGGCATCTGGAAGCCAAAGCCAGCAGTTGGTTTCTTTTTCATCACGTTATGAAGATGATGACCTGATTTGGTTCCTATTCTTTGTAATTCTCTTCAAGAGTTTCTTGGTGAATCAGACCAGGGCACTCTCCATTTTGAAGTCACTGGCATTATCCAGTGAGATTTGGTTAGGTCAGTGTATAAAAACAAAGATCCTTCCCTTCCAGCCTGGAAAGTGTTCAAAATACTTCGGAAGTTTTAGACATCCTGAGTCCACTGATGGGAGAAGTTGACATCAGCTTCTATTAGTCATGAAGTATACCAGCTATCCTACAAAAATTCTAAATAGTCCCCCCAATTTTGGAGAGGGCGGAGAACAAAACTAGCTATAGGTTTGAAGCAAAATTAGAAAACAGTCATTTACACTCAGTCATGCACACAAGGTCCCTTGTTCTTCAGACTAAACAGCTGTTCTGTTCCACAGACAGATGGTTAACGTCTCTTCTTTGTATTTTGTTACTCAGTAGCCATGAACAATTCAACTTTTAACAGGATTTTTTATGAACAAAATCTGAGTAAATCACTAGACTAGCACTTTCAGAGTGAAACTATGTACTCTTAAAATCATGGGTTAAAGTTCAGTTTTCCTATATAGTCTTATCTTCCTCATCTCTTTTTCTTTAAGAGACACATTATGAGAACTTTCCACACATCTTCATCATAAGTACAATATGGCTTGTAATGCAATGGAAAAAAAAAACTATGTACACCTTTTGTATTGTAGTTGGAATTCAGCCATGACCTGACAAAATGTGAATAGATAGTACGGCAATTTAAATGACTGAGAATTGTTTATTTGATGATAAATATTTGATTTGAGTGTTAATATTATCTATGCTAGATCCTTATTAATACATTTGTCTTTGGACTTGAAATGTTAATCTTTTTATGGTACCAGGGGCAAGGAATTCCACACAGGAAATTCTAGTTTCTGGCCTCGAGTGGACAAACTGATATTCAGTGCAATTCATTTCTATTTGAGAAACGTGAAAATTCCTTATCTCTACATTTTCTCTGTAAGCATCCGCCGCTCAGCAAGCTGACTGCTTTATTTGGCTTCCATGAATCACATAGTGTGGCATATAGCACTAAATAAAGATGTTTAATCTTATCCCAGTTATATGTTGAGAATATAGAAGAAATTTCATAAACTAGAAATAGCACATTATTTCACTGTGTAACAGGAGATACATATTAAGATGTTGTTGTTTTCCAAAACAACAAGAAATCTTATATGTAATCTGTAATTCCTTGCAAAATCTTAAAAGTTAAATTTCTCTAGACTTGTAGCCTTCCTTTTGGTATGGAATAATTTTCTTGACCATGGGCAACTGCTGTTCTATGATCCATTAAACTGCGTTCATAATGAAATATAATAAAGAAGATAAGTCACTAAAATACGTAACTTGGCCTTTCAGTGCATTTTCTGGTGTTCCCACTTTATTTTCTGCACTGGGTTATTTGCTGTTTTGGTGCATACTCTAGATTCCTGACTGCATCTCTTGTCAGCCTTGATTGCATTTCTTTCAGTGGTGTTTTCCTTTTTTTGGTTATCTTCTTGCACCTTAAGGAAAGAAGCTCAGCAGCTTCAAGCAATGTGCGTATGGCAGAAAAGTGTTAGTCCGGGAAGAGCATTATGACGGCATCTATTGCATTGTAATTTAGCAGATCTTCCTGGACATGTCATTGAGTACTCACATTTTATGGGAAATTGTAAATTCCTCCTGGAGGCACCCCTGGGGGACTTCAATAAGTCTGTTTAGTATTGGACTTAGGTTGCTTCAAAGGATCAATCCTTGAAGCAAAAACCCAAATCAGGCTCTTTCACTGAACATCAGGACTTACTGTTGATACAGATACAACCCCCCAGGTTGCCTCAAAGCAATATACATTTACAGCATCATGGGCTCCGGTCTCTTGATGAAGTGGCATTGACATTGCCTCAGGTTGGTAGTAATTTAGCTCTGGTTCTTGAGAAGAAATTTCAACAGCTGGCTTGGATTGAGAGCAAGCTGCCTTTCATTGTGCCACTGTTGATGCACAAGACAGGACTTGGACACAGACTCAGGGAACTTGTGGAACAGGGTATATTCTCAGACCTAGTTAAATTAATGAGTTTTCTTTTTAAGACTGCCTTAGCAACAGTTTTGCCCTCAAGTGCATAGCTGGATGATCCTTCATCAAGATGTCAGAATTCTTGGTGCAAGAGTGGTGCTCTTTTCACTAAAGTTGATGTCTGACTCTGAGAGTTGGTTATATCAGCATGTTCACTAGTCTTAATGCTAAGGATATAGGAGCAGTCAGAAACATCATTTGTCAAGTCAGTGCTAATGGTCCTATATCTTAGTCAGTGAACTGTAGTAAACTGCCTGAGTGGAAGTAACAGTCCTATGGCAGCTGGCATTGAAAGTGCAGAGGGTACAGTGGTCTGTTCTTGGTGAATTATTGATGTCTGTTTTATCACACCTCCAAAGGCAGTAGAGAATTTTTTCCAATCCCTTCATGACAACAGGCAAAAACAGCCTTGTCCAGAAGAGAGTCTAGCCGAAATGTTAATTTGCTCCAGATCCCTGAATTTAGTTGTGGAGTTCAATTTGATAGATGGATTTACCATTATGCAACTTTTAATTTACTCAATATGGACTTTCAAACCTACATGGATGAAAAGCATACACCGTTGAACTGCAAAAGGTGGCTTATGATCTGGCTAGGTATTTCCCAGTAGAAGCATTAGGAGTTGTGTTAGACTGTACATGAGGAAGTAGATCTGACTTTACAGCAAGTTTTGATGGCCTTTGATGTTAACTACGGGTCTCTCAGTTCCATCAAAAGATTTTGAAAAGTTGCAGCAAATGGGAGAGAAATTACAAGATTCAGTTTTCCAATACCTTCCATGTTACTGCACTACTTCTTTGTGTCCACTACATATTTCCATACTGGCAGTTCTCCTCTAGATGAAAGAGGAGTAGAAGATGTACAAATTTCTCCACTGCTTCCTGCACCAAAGTCCCCTTCGGGATCTCTAAATAAATGTATGTCACTGCTCTTGAGGCCACTATATGCTACTAGACCTTTGTTATCAGGATTAGAACCAGGTTCCTCTCTTTCTTGAAGTCCTGATTACAGTACAGGGCCTGAGGACATGGTAGAAGATGCTGAAGCATCTGAAGCCCATGACTCTTCTGTAGCCTCACCTTCAGAATGTTCAGAAATGCTGAGGGCAGGGGCCTGTGAGTGCTCCAATAGGCACTGGTAGTTAGAGTTCCATAGTTTAAAATTACTTTCCTGGTCAATGCCTTCCTGGAGCGTGACTATGCAGAGTCAGTCTCGAAGAACTTTGATTACAGGAGAATAACCTGCATCTTCCACCACATCCCAAAAATGCAGTCACATGTTTTTTGATTAAGAAAGAGATGCTGCAGTAAATCTAAGCCTTCCTGGAAAAGAGGACAAATGGATTCATCCCAGCTGGAGATCCCTTTCACTGCCTGATGTGCCTGATGTGGTAGAGATCCACAGATATGGCAGAATTTAAACAGGTGGCTTATGTTCATCTTGGCTTCTCAGAAGCCATCTAACAGAAGAATTTACAGTTGTAAGTGGAAGAAGTTTGTTGTGTGTTGGAAGCAAGCCCATGTGGATTCCTTTAATTGCTCCACAAATACTCTGCTTTGCTTTACTACTTCCTCTCCAGGAGTCTAACATAGATGGATGTTATCCAATTACATTTGGTAGCTATTTTGACCTTATTAACTTGTTGAAAATAGTGTGTCTTAAGACCTTTGTCATCAGGTTTATATGAGGCTTGACACTATTGACATCTTCCTGTTAAAAAACCCCCATGTTGTGAGAGGTTGAAGAAGTCTTGGCAGAACTGATGAAAGCTCCCTTTAGACAAATCAGATCCTGTGACCTTAATTGTATTTCATAGAAAAGCCATTTTCTTATGCAATGAATTACCAGCGTGAGAGCTTGGGGCTCCTAATGACTGATTCCCATGCTCAGCCCACCCCCATAGCATATTTTATAGGAGCAAGATGGATCTGCAAGACAATCCAACATTCCTTTCCAAGATGATGATGGACTAGCACCTTAATGAGCCTATCATTTTGTCAATATTCTTCCCGTTCGTGCCTGCACATCCCAGTGAGGCGGTTCATCACAAATTTGCCATAGTATGGTCCCTGGGACTTGATTTGAAATGAGACATCAGGGTCCACCCAACTGTTCTTTTGTGTTTTGTGTTTTTTTGGTATCCTTTGTTACCAGTAGATTAAATGGTTATTTGCTTGTATCTCTTGTTGCCATAACTTGGCTAGCCAGCAATTGGGTCACACTGGGTCATACTGTCTGAGATATAGCAGCTTCCACTGCAAGCCTCAGGAATGTTTCAGTTACGGTTTTATGACAGTATTCAGTTTTTTCAAGATATTCTTGTATTTGCCTTCCAAGGTGGATTTTTATTTCTCTGTTCCACAAAGCTGCTTCAAAAAAATGGGTGCCTGCATTTTTCCTGACCCCTTTTTTGAGATTATCCTTACTTGAGCTACCCAAAATTCTGAAAGGTTTCTTTTTCTTAGGCTATATCCTAGAGGTGCTGTTTGCTTTAGTCAGGTTTGTTTGGAGGTCTCATTCTTCCCCTTGTGTAGAAAAATAGATTCTTATCTTGTTACCTGTTGGGTATTGATCTATGTTTTTATGACTGCCTGTTGCAATGTTCTGTTGGGTTTTTTTTATTTTACAATGTTCCTTAAAGAACTTAATGTAAGAGTATACTAAGAATTTATAAGAAGGGAGAATTGCTTGCGTATAATTCTTCTTCTTTGGAGGTATGCAGGATTCACATTTCTCAACCCGCTACAATTTATAGGATGTTTTTGAATTGATGTGCTGTTGAACACTGTAGTTTCTATCCTGACAAATTTTCGTTTCTTTTGTTCATATAAGAGACATTTCAATTGGTTATATGTCAGGAGCAGGAATTGACTGGAAGGTTGTAGAGGCAGCTGGTGGCATACACTGGCCAGGGTATCAGAAAATCTGTTGTTGCCTGCTGCTACAATTTCCCCAAAAAGCCTCTGAGCTAGGTTAGTTCTGCCTTCATGTTGCTAGCTCAAGACATAAGTGAGAATTCTGCATGAAGGTCTCTTCAAAGAAGTAGATTTAAAGGTAAGTAATTTTTCCCCTTTAATTGTTTTTAATTTAACAGTTGGTGTAACCAATTGTTAAATTGCATTATTTGGACAAAAAGTCAGTTATCTTAAAATAACTTCAGAACTTTCACCATATATATGAATAATTATAGTGATTGCATTCGAATCTCTACAACTTTACATTCCCATAACTAATGTTATGGGAATATTCATGATAGTCCCTAGTCTTGGTATAAGGAATACTGTGGTAATGTCAATTACATGCAAACAACACTGGTGAAAATTTTAATGAAGACCACTTCATTATTTATTTATTTGTATTATAGAAATATGGCCAGACCAAGATCATGGCTTGTATTTACTAGGCATTATACATACCCATAGTAAGAGAAAATAACTTTTTTCACAAACTTTTCTTTTTTTTTTTTTTTTTGGTAATTGAAGAGTCAAACATGGTGATGAACGAGGGTGAAATTTAAGAGCACTTCATTAACAGTGGATTAGGCCACACCTCACTTGGTGCTTCTGGGGTAAAATGTTCTGACTACAAATTTTTTTCTTCAGGGTCTTACTGACCGATCGAAACAGGAAAGAAATTTAAATTTTTTGACGGGAGATATGACTTCCAGCAGTTTACCCTCAAACGAAGTGCTCTGAATGGTGAGAGTAGCGTAACTGCTAACTGCCTCTGAAATTGAGTTAGTTATTACAAATTTTTATCTTAAATGCAGATTATGGGACCTTTAGACGGTGACAAATTACCTCCATGTTTGGTGTAGGTAGGCTATACCCAGCAGTTGTATTCTACAGATGCCATTCTGTGTGATGGTATGTTATAGGTGAAGTAAGTCCTATGTTAGTGTGATGTCTCACTTAATGTAGAGGTTTTTTTCAGTTAATGATAGTGGGTGTGTGAGTTGAGGATCAGAGTTAAATAGCATTTTAAAATAGTATGGCATTATTATTAGTCACTGATGAAGTATATGCATAACTTAATTATGTCATACATACTAAGAATGAATTCTTCAGTTGTACTAAATTAGAATTTGAAATAATATGGAGTGGACATCTAGGCACAAGAAAAATACAACCAATATTGGTAAAATTGTGTTTTACCTCTCTGACATCTTTTTCCCACTAAGTTAACTCTTCCCTAATTAACTGTAGCTCCATCCAGTGAATTCTCCTCTTGTGATTTGTTTCCCACCTTTCCATCCAAAAGGAGAATCTAAATGTGAAATAGAAAACAGTCTTTAATAAAGCTAATACTGAATTCTTAACCTTTTAAAGCAATGTTGCATTGGGAGCATCTGTCTGGAAAAAAAGTTGGTCTATACTCATAGTGGTGAAATCCTTTATTTATTCAGTGGGATTTCTTCAGCTGGTATCTGCAACTTTGTCACTTAAATACATCTTTCCCCAACTGTCAGCTGGCAAGTGGCGTATTCCATGTTGCCCAGTATGAAGCTGTACCTTTTCTAAAATAGTTAGCAAAGCCATAGGTTCTAAACTGACCAGCTGTTGAGTGGCCATTTATAATTCCCCTGTTCCTCCTGCTCTTTTCTGGGCTCCCCCTCGCTTCTTTTCTCATCTTTCTTGCCTGTTTAGTTCATCACTTTTTCTCAGCTGTCCTCTCTGCCTCTTCTTCTTTCTAGCCTACCACAACTCCTTGTTTTCACTCAAAAAATCAGGAGTGATAAGGTTATATTATGACTAAGAGATTTTAGTATTCCATATGCTTAACTTCACATGCCATGTTGTCTGTGTCCAAATAGCAAGGAAATACTCGTATAACATGTGCTTGTAGCCTGTCAACTTGTAAATTGTCAGATCTGTATTTTCTGGTGAATAAATTTATCAATCCAATTTATGGTATTTTGCGCTTGTTCATAAAAATATATATTATGTGGAAAGGTTTCATACCCACCAACGTGTTTTACAAATATATGCAGTGTTCCTGGAATATTTCCATACAGTATTATCCTGAAATATTTTAATACATAGCTTTGTTTCAGTGAAGACATAAATGAGTATTGATACTTTAAAATACATTCATATTATCCCATGCTTCTAATTTCCAGTAAAGTTCATCTAAAAGTGTTCATCATGAAAATCAGTGAGGGTAGGAGTTGGGTATGTTCATCATATAGAAAGAATATGTGAAATATGGACACTTTTCTCACATCTTGATGAATAAGAAATACTTCATTGGGAGCTTTTGAGTTGATCTCTTTCTTTGGTCAATAGGCTGACTCATTACATGCACCCTCTCTCCATATATGCTTGCAAGCAACCTCTGCCATTATTTCTGCAGACCATGTAAGGGCCAGGCACAGTTGTAGTCCCTATACTTAAGAGAATATAGGGACTGCTGCCCTCTGTGGAGTACGAGAGAGGTTAGGGAAGAAACAAGTCTAGGACCCAACCTGCCCTCTGCACCAAACCAGGTAATAAATCCATGTTGCTCCTCAGAAATGAATTTACCAGCAGGGATGCTCTCTCTGTGTGCTGGTGAGCTCTGAGAGGCACTCTGGAGCGCCAGATGGTGCAACCCATACTGCCTGAAACTAGTTGTGCCTTAGAAATTCAAGTGACTCCTTTGCATAAAAATGTTGCAGTAGAGATCCTCTGTTACGTATTCCGTGTACTTATAAATGCATTTGTCTTTTTAATAATGATTGTAGAGAAAAGTGAAAGGCTAAAAGCAAATGGACTTTTATGAGGAATACTTTATACTCAAAAGAGATATAATTTTGCCTTTTTTTCCTCTCTGTTTCCTGCTTTTTGGGGGGGAAGGAAGGCAGAATAGGGCAGAGAAGTTTTGTTAATTCGTTTTGCTTATACTATGTGTTACTCCAAAAGATGAAAATAAAATAAGATTAGAAAAATGTGGGTTAATACTTATTGCAGTATGAGCAATTGAGATTTGTTTCACTAACAAAATCAAATCTTTATTTAAAAAGAATTAGTATAACTATGGAAGTTCCACTGGATGCTTTCATAAGCTGTCTTGGAAAAGTTATTAGAGAATTCCATATTTTGACATATTAGCTTATCCAAATATACTAGCACCAGTCTCTCTTTATGTACAGTTTTGCCTAAATAATTCACAATAAATGAAAATTATTTGTAGGGGAAATAAATTACATTGACTAATAAAGTTTGTAAAAGTACTAAAAAAGGTTCAATTTGATTGACTGACAAAACTATGTTAAAATGGGACAGCAGTCATGATAGTAGGAATGGATGTCTCCAAGAAAACAATAGATTTTTCCAGTGTGTGCTGACACTATCTTTTAGGGAATGTCTGCTTTTGAAACTTCTGTGGGGTTTGCTTTTAGTAAAGAGAATTGTATATCAAATCTATATATTATGATAATGTATATCACATCTAAGGGTAACCAGATTTCAGTACGTTTTAAAGGCTATTATTTTTCATATCACCATTTTTTCTCAAAACTTTCAACCTCAGCAGTGGGTACTTCAAAAACAGAGGCCCTAACAAGTCCTTAAAAAAATACTTTAAAATCTTTACAGTTTGCCTTTTGATCTTTTGCTGTGTAAACAGAACCCGATAGGAAGCTATCGTCTCATTTTACATAATTTACAAATAAACTTAACGCAAAATTGTATAGCGAACAAACTTTTACTCTTAGTGTGCATTTTTTCAGTATTTTGAAAAACATTTAATGCAAAGATTACCCTTAATGACAGACTCTATTTGTAATGGCTAAAGAAAATTCCCAAGCATTGCATATGCTAAACGTACAGAATCTTTAAAATAACATAAGATGCCTCTGTCTAAAGTATATGAGAAATAATAGCATTAAGAAAGGTGTACTTTGTTTTTTCAGTTTTCATATATTTTCATTGTACATATTTATAATAGTTCTAAATTGTTCTAAATATATGAAATAATACAATAACTTGAAATGAAAAACAATTTTCTGAAAGATAATATGGCAAAAATATTTTTGCAGGTATCTTTTGATTTATAATCCTACAGAACAGGAGCGTTTCTCAGTGGTTTCAGTCTATGTGAATTCACCTAAAGTTAAAGTACTGTCTCCTTCGGGAAAACCTGTTATGGTTCAAATTAGTGGAGTATGGGATGAAACTACTACTGTATCACATGAAGCATATCAGGTATGTCACTTGAAATAAAAAGCATAAGTTATATTGATTTGCACTTACATATGTACTGTAGATTCACATTAAAGGAGAAAACAAAATAAAGGAGAAACTTCAAATATATGAACCTTGTATCAATTTTATAAAGAAAGTTCTGTGTATATGAGAGAGAAGGAATAATAAGAAATAGCACCAACTGAAAATGTTTCTAAACTTCATTAATATTCATATTACCAAAGTGTAATACTAAATTAAGTGTTTCAGTAGTGAGCCTCATTTTGAGAAATTTATTATTTGGTGTCATTTAAAATTGATTTGGATTGAAATTTGGAGTGCATGTGTTTAAAATGGAAATTTTTTTCCCTAACTTTTCTACAGGTACATTGATCTCTCTCTGCTGTTTACATTTCTGTTTATCCATGTTTGAATCAGAAAATTGATATGTTGAAATATTTGTTTTAAATTTGTTGAAAATTGTTTGAATACTAGCTGCTGTGTACATGTTAGATACTTCTCTTTATCCCCATTAATTTAAATGGCAATTTGACATCACAGTGATGTTGTGGCCATTTCGCTGCATTTCTTAGTGGATGTATGTACTTCAATTGGATGCTCTGGTTACAAATAGAGCCCTGAGACCAATTTTGAAGTGTTTCAAATAATGATTTTTTTTTAACTTTTCCCATTTTAATAAACAATCTTACATATAGAAGGATTTTTCTTTTACCCCAAAATAATGGCAGTATCACAGATTCAAATCTTAGTCTCTTAAAGCTTCACAGAGAAGTGGAATGAAAATTGCCATCCCTTGGAAGGTTAGGTTTTTATACTGAAAAGTTGACCAATTATTTTTTAAAATACTTGGTTATTTAAAGAAACATTGATAATAATCATGACATTCTTAGAAGGTCTCTCATTGGCAGAGTATATGCAACATGCAGCTATAGCAGAATCCCAAACAAATAAGGACAGTTCATACGTACAAGAATGTTAAACTGAAAGGCTAAAATTTGTATGATAGAGGATTTTAACACATTAGTTTGGATTGCTGTGTTCTTGTTAGATGTGTTGATTTTGATTTACATATACTATATTTCAGAATTAGGATTATTTTGGTATGTTAAAAACTCTGTAAATAAAAAGTTACTTAAAATAATTTCAATTGCCTTTGTAAATGAACCACATTATCACAGTATTTCTTAGTGTAAGGAGGTTTAAGGAATGCCACAAATATAGTGGTAATGATATCTAGTGGCAAAAAGCAAAATTGAAGATTTTGCGTTCCACTGTGGCTATTTTGTCCGATCTTCATCTCAGATAGAGAAAGCTGTGGACAATGAGGACTTCAAAGAATAATGTGGAGGTGAAATGCAGGTACTGACAGATCCATTATCCTCTGTCCTGAAGTGGAAGAAAAAGCATAGTTTCCTTCACTCTGTTGATTAAAAGGAGGGGGTGTTTGGCTACAAAAGAATTGTCAGAAGAGGATCTGAGATATTTGAGTGAAGTGGACCTTCAGATCCAAAAACATGAGCTGTTCCGTCTTGAATCCCTAGTTCTCTGGGTCTGGAGGATGATGTAGTCTCCATTTCTCTGTACTCAAGCCTGATACTTGCCTCGGAGTCAAGGCCTGCTTTTGTTTCTGCCTGATACTTCTGGGAAATTTCAAACTGCACTGCATCATAGAGGTTCTTCTCAATCTTTATGTGCCAATAGTTGTATTTTACTATGAACGTCTCACTGAGATTTGTCACTGATTTTTACGAAAAAATCAATATTACATGGAGCTCTGTTCCCATATGTTTATTTAGCATTAATCTTTTGATCTGAAAGCCAGGTTGAATTCCTGGTTCAGAATCGCATTTCTACAATATATGTTCTTTTCAGCCTTCCTCAAAGGGCTAATTACCACTAATAAATCTTTCACGTGGGTCTGTGCAGAGGCTCTTCTAAAAGGAGAAATGAAGTTTTCCACACCTCTGGAGTTCTGGCATATTGTTTCTGGAGATCCATACACCCTATTTCTCTGCTTTGAAGACAGTTTTATGGGTTTTAAAGTCAGCAGAAAAGAATCAAGGGCAATTGGGGACCCAGTTTCATTATATCCTCCCGCTCACGTCCATAATGGTATGTTAGTGATGTGTTCCAACAGTCTCTGCTTTCTAGAATATTTCAGACGCTTGGCACCAATGGAATGCTCATCTCCTTGACGTGTAGCAGTATGCTCAATTCCAGATCACAGATCATATTTCTATAGAAGCAGATCAAAACTGTAATTGTTATTCAGCTTAGTAACCAGTGATCATGCCCTTCTGAAAGAATGTTAATCAGATGAATAGCAGCAACATTTTTGTTTGTGTTGAAATATTACAACATTTGAGTTATTAATTTGAAATATTCTTCTTAATAATCTAATTAATATTGTGTTCTTAGGAATTGGGTAAAAGTCAGTGCAGGTGTAACTTTTGAGATGAATAGGATTCCACCAGTCATGAATTTGGGGCAGTATATTCAAAATTTTCATTGTAGTGATAACAGTACATTTTTAATACCGGTTATTTTCTTGTTGCTCTAACAGATCTCTTTCATGGTGCATCTACCACCTTTGGGTGTGGGAGTCTACCAGCTTTTGGAGGTTCTGAGTTCAGAAATGGTCTTGGCTGATTATAACATATATCTTAATGGAAGAAATAATGTGCAGGTGAACCCAAATAAAGTTTTCAAGATAAAGGAGATGCAAAATTCTGCGGATGACATTACTTTAGAGAACTCCTACATGAAACTATGGTTTTCTGGGATCTCAGGGCTTCTGAAGGTATGTTGACTCAAATTTGAAATATTGTATTTGTTATTCATAAGAGTAATGATGCATTAAAAATTCTGATGAATAAATTCTAAATGTCACCCTCTCAAATTGTGAATTATTTATCTTTAGAAAATTAGCACAAAAGAAGATGGAAAAAATTATCAAATAAAGGTGGAATTTGCTTGGTATGGAACCACAAGTAACAGAGATAAGAGCGGGGCTTATCTCTTCTTACCAGATGGAGAGGCCAAGGTAATAGTGCTCATATTATATTTATACCAGAGGCTTTCCTCCTGAAAGATCCCAAAACATTTGGCAAACCAGTGTATAGAAGAATTGGTTGACCCAACACTGAAATATGGCTACTTCTGTGGTGAAGCACTGCATTCAAATTACGTGCATTGGAATTTTAACAGGATACTAACAACCCTGGCAGAAAGTGCCATGGGATCTTCAGTGATCACAAGTGGTCAAGATCTTATTGTCATGTCTTATGATAAGTGTATTGCAGATATTCATTCATTTTTGCCAGCTTTTCTTTCTCCCTATTTCTCTTTTCTCTCTGAAGTCTGAAATTGGATATACTAAATTTATACATGAAATAACATAGTGAATATGTTAAACCTTTTTAAATTGTGAGCTCTTTGCGGGATGAGCTGTTGTTTGTGTTCATACAGTGCCTAGCATGATGGGGCTCAACTTGATTAAGATGTTCAGCATTACTGCAGTCTAAATGATGATGATAAACAAAAAGCAAGTGACTATGTCTAATTCAGCCAACATCTACTACAAACAGGCATTATTTTTAGTTCAATTTTTTTTAAATCACATACTCATTTTCAATTAACTCTTGTTTTTATTTTCAATTTCATTGGAAATTCAAAAACATTCAGTGTAATCTGTACTTGCTACCATGTATATTCACATTAGTGAAATATTTTTAGAATACAAGAATATTTTTTCCTGAGAAATGCTATAAACTTGAATGATGGTGTAGAAAATAATTTTATAAAGGTAAATAATAATATGCAGCTTAATATTTCTGCTCATTCTTCCAGCCCTAGTTTTCCCTTGGAAGAACTTGAATTGCTCATGTAAGGTCAGATTGAAGCCTTTCCTGTGTGTTTGCCCAAGGAAGTAAGGGCATATAACATGTCCGCTTGTTGCTTGTGCTGGCCAACCATACTGTGGGTGGAGCAACTTTTGTAGTCTTACTGCTTCCTACCATTTTAGCTTTAGGAATGTGTAGGGCAGGTGTAGGGTTTGCATAGGATGCATCCCACTTCCACTCCACTACCACTACAGAAGAAGGGAGGAAGAAGCTGAAAGGCAGACTGTGACCAAGTCATAGTCAATTTCCTAGGGCAGTGAATCAACATGCTGCCTCATACACAAAGCTCCTGGTAAAACCATCATTGAGCTCTAAACAATTAATCAGTCAGATTGACAACTACAGATCTCAGTATGCTTAAGACCCCAGTGGAAACTTGTACTGATCCTCAGCAATCTGTCCATTAGAATAGCACAAGCATGTAAGGACAAAATCAGATAGGCTAAGGCACAAAATGAGTTACACTGAGGAAAGGAGGTATTAAGGAAAGGTTTTTAAAATATATTTGAAGAAAAAGATTAAGGGAAATGTAGGCTCTCTAGTTAGGAGGGAAGGAGAGCTAATAACATGACAAAAAGGAGGCAGAGGTGTTTAATGTCTATTTTCCTTCAGTAGTCTCTAAAAAGATAACTTGTGACCCAATGTTTAACATGCTTAATATTAACAATGGGGTAAGAATGCAAGCCAAAATAGGGAAACAACAAGTAAAAGAATATTTAGGTAAGATAGATGTATTTAAGCTGGCAAGGCTTGATGAAATTTATCTTAGAGTACTTAAGGAACTAGCTGAAGCAATCTCAGAACCATTAGCAATTATCATTGAGAATTCCTGGAGGAAGGGTTCCAGAGGACTGGAGAAGTGCAAGCATACTACCTCTCTTTAAAAAGCAGAACAAAGAGGCCCTGGGGAATTTTAGAGCAATCAGCCTAACTTTATACCTGGAAAGATACTGGACCAAATTACTGAAAATCAGTTTGATAGCAACTAGAGGATAATAGAGTAAAAAATAATAGCCAACATTGGTTTGTCAAGAAAAATCATGCCAAATCAACTTAATTTCCTTTTTTGACAGGGAACTCTTCTGATGACAAATATTTCTTTCAGGAGTATCAAAGACTCCTGATTTTAAAAGAAAATTAGTCCAGGACTATACAGGCTCTACAGCAGATAGTAAGCTGGGCCAGGAACCCCCATCAGATAGAGATGCCATACCCTTGCATTCCACTGCAGACCAGATGCAGAGGGAAAATGCGGCAGAAACCTCACATGGATATCCCAATCTTCAAGGCAGTGAGGAAAAATACATTCTCTCCAAGGACATAAGGTCTCTCACCTCCCCATGGAAGCTTGTGATAGGACAGAGCCAGAACTTGAGAAAAGACTAAACACAATTATGGTGCTGCCTCCCCAAAAATTGAGCTGTGGTGCTTATAATCAATTGAGCAAAAAGTTGACTAGTTCATGACTGCTACACTTCACATTGTGAACTATGAGGCAAAAGTCAGATAGAGCTATAAAGCAAGGCTTCCACCCTGGATCTTTGAAGAAGCTAGTCGGTGAGAATGTAAACCTGGTTTGGCATCAGGTTTGGACAACCTTTGCAAATGAAACAATGGAAGAATCTTTCCCAAGCTATGAAAGCCTGTTGATCTGCTTTGCTGAAGGCATCTGAGAGACTTTGGTCTCACTAGCAATAGCGTTTTTACCTCAGTGTTCCAAAGATGAGGTTGTCTCTGGTATATACTACAGATTGTAGGAGACTCAAAAAATGGTCCTGTTTATATTAGACAGCAAGACTACCATGTTTTACATATAAACATGGATGGAGGCACCAGGTACTGCTCCCTTTTTTGGGAAGCAGTGCAGATGTGGCAGTATTATGTGTCATACAAGATGAGCCGTGTCACCATATATGTGGCAGGGAAAGAGAACACAGTCACAGATAGGGCCGATCTGAAACAGATCTTCACAAATGGTCTCTGAATTAGAAACTGGCAGATCAGATTTTCCTCTAGTACAGGACACCAGCCATGGATCTCTTCATAAATCACACAAACAAGAATCTCTTCTCATCATGGTACCAAAATCGATCATAGTAGAAGGGAACTCTATGAGAGGCTCTTACACGATTTTATACTAAACTCTGTTGTAAATGTACTACCAAATTTCAGAAGAGACAATGGTTCAGTAGCTCTTATTGTTCTGGGTATGTATGGTTCTTTACTCTGTTGCAGATGGCCACAGGCAGTATAATTCATGTTGTGGACTCTGGCCTCAGATCATCACTCAGAACAATAATACTTGCTCCATCGCAATATGGGAGTCTTCTTCCAAAGAGCTTGCCTTCTGACATAGTCATCTATTTGCATGGTGTATCTGGCGCCTCAGAAGGCATGCAAGTCCAAGTGGAAAAAGCTTTTAGTGCAGTGCAAACAGACCTTATAGACTCGTTTACTTCCCTCACACACAATCTGCTTAACTATCTCTTCATCTGCCTAGGTCTAATTTAGAGTAACAGCATCTAGATACTAGTACTAGTGATGTATTGTGAAGTGATTGACGGTAGACCAGTGTCTTTGCAGCATCCTGTCATCCAATTTGTGCAACATTACGAAAGCCTTTTGCGTTAATGTCCTAACAAAGCAGATGAATTTTTGAACTGCTCTCTTCCTGTGATAGCTAGAAGGGGTAGTATCTGGTGAGCCAAAGGACCACTTTTTAAAGTTGAGACAGACCGTAATATTTGTTTGCAAGAACTCATAGCGGAGTTGGATGGCAAAAAGAAACACAAAAAAGCTTTGTTCCATCTAACTCTGCTGTGAGTTCCCAATATCAAATATTATGTTCTGTTTCATCTTCAGAAAGTAGTCCTTTGGTTCATCAGACTTATTTTCCCTCATGCCAATCTAGAGATGGCTCACCAGTAGGAGAAAGTTGTCTGAGTAGAGGGGCTGAAACCAGCTTCTGTAGCAGCCTCAGGGGCAAATTGCCCCCATTTTGTGCTTCCAAGAGGATGGAGAGAGGACTTGTCCCTGAATCTGTCTGAAGAGCCATACTGTCATCCTTTTTTTCTTAGGCAAATTCCTTGAGTGTCCAGCATAGAAAATCTTAATGAGTGAAGTACAGATATTCATCAGCTGGTGTCACTGCTAGAGATCAATGAGTTTGGAGATCTGCTGCTACTAATAGCCTTTTATACACAACATCTCCCCCTCTGCTGACCCCTCCACCCAAACGACTCAGAGATATTTGAACTGGGCAGTCAGAAGGAGGAGAGTGGTTAGCTGAAAAGCTGTTAGGAATGATTATCACAGTTTATTTCTTTCAACAGCAGCTCCATGGGGTGAACCACCTCTGGTTTGCCAGGTAAGATGCAGGAAGCCAAGCTCAAAGGCTGGAGTCTAGTGGCTATTACTAGAGACTCGGGAAGCATTTGAGGGAGGAGAAGGAATTAATGGAGGGATGATGGGGAGCAAGTGGCTCTTCTTCCCACATGGTCCCCAAGGAGGTTAAAAGGGCCAGGATATCATCATAATGTTCAGCTCTCACAGTTTTCTAGGAACGTGTCTCTAATCTTAAGTAATGACCCCTGGACTTTGGCTCCTATCCTCAGCGTTTCTATCAGTAGTCCCAGTATGACAAACCCACTCTGGTTCAGCAAACCGAGGCTAGGAGTTGGCAGTTTTAAGGAGCTGTGTTCATGAGATATCTTCAGCTCCTGGTCCCAGCTGTCACTCTCTCCTCCGGATCCCCTGTAAGGCTTAGAGGGGATGGGTTGGGGCAGGGTTGAGCTAGTATTGAAGTTTTGTGAGGAGTGCAGCTAATGGTTCAGCTAAATCAACGCCATAGTGGCTGTCAGCATGTTACTTTTCCTTTGTATTTTTCCAAAAGTAGCGACATTGAATTTAAGCTAGGGCAGACAGATGGTGGTATTTCTTTTCTTGGTGCAAACTGGCAAAAAACGTACTAGAAAACTTCAGGAATTCCCTTTCTTTATTGTATATCCTGAGTCAGGAACTCCTTGTCCAATTGACGTCAGATTTTTTTAGAAACATTCTATTTTAGCTCCCACAAATGACCTACTAATTTTCAGGTATATTTGACTATTTTGTGGATTTTACAGGGGGACCAACATCATACTTTAAACAGAAAATCTGCTGCAGCCTTAACTATGGAGCAGCTATATGCCACTCCATAGTTACTTGAGCCCCAACGCCTCTTTAATTACAAATTTGGCACTAGTTGGGCCAACAAACCAAAAATTCTTCCTATTCTTTCAGCTGTGTTCATACTTCCTAATTTCTTCAATCCATATATACATTTGGTACACTAAATGTAAACAGAAACTGCCTTGAAATGAACTGTTAAAAATAAATAAAATCATCTAACAGGGGCTTTGAGTATGAAGACCGAACTGTATAAGTAGCGCCTGCCAAGAATAATTTTGAGAGAGAGAAAATTGAAGCTAAAATATATGTAATCACAGTAATATGTTACTTAACGTTCATGTTGTTTTCAACTCCAAAGTGCTTTCCAAATATTAACTCATTAATTGTCACACCATACCTATGAGGTATGTAATGAAGATTATCTTCATTCTAAGCAATGTAGGGTTAAGAAAATTATCCAAGACTTCAAAGACAGTCAGTATCAAAACTGGGATTAGAAGTCATGAATTCCCAGCTCCCAGTCTTGTGTTCAGATTACTAGACATATACTTGTCTACTGCATATGAAAAGTTAATTTTGGAGGGTTTTAAATGAGGTTTTAAAACTATTTAATAACTGTTATGTTGGTTTTTATGCTGCTATTAGAAAAAGCAAACATTTTTATACAGTTAGAAAAAAAAATTTATACAGTTGTATTAACTTTGGTTTTGTCTTTTTGCAGCCTTATGTTTTCACAGATCCACCTACCATAAGAGTTACTCATGGGAGGATTTTCTCAGAAGTTACTTGTTTTTTCCATCATTTGACACACACTGTGCGACTCTATAAAGTTCAGGGTAAGAGGTTTTAAAATTGCAATTACATGTCATTTTATTTTCTTGCTAATTTTTGTTCATTTTGGGCTTTGCGTTGGCTTTCTAATGCTTTCATAATTTTTTATGTTTAGTACAGTGCTGATCTAGGAATTGCTTTCTGATTTCAGTGTTCCCTGGATTTTAAAGACAAATGATCTATTTTTTAATCGTGCAGGAGTCACTCACCAAAGGCAAACTTAATCCCAATAGATCTTCATGGTAGAGGATTTCCTCAGCATTGGGAAATCCTCTTATGATGTATGGCTGCAGCAGTGGCTCCTATACCACTCAACACCCAGCACAGGAGACATTTGTGGGGTACAAATGTAGCAGTGGTGTAGCTAGGGCATCCTGTTGCTCTGGTATTCTCTAGCACTGTGCAGCTAATGTAGATTAGAGTGGCCTTGAGGCTGGACCTAACTATGGTGCAGACCAAGTCATTGTAGAACCAGCCCCATGAACAAGAAGTGTAAATGGTTCCTTTGTTCCTCCCTACATCCCTGTCAGCTGCATGCAGCCCTTAATGAGTCTGCAGTCCTGACTGGAGCCATCGGCTACTATATTGTAGAAATAATAAAAAGTAATTAAGTAATCGTTGAGAGAGTGAGAATTGTAATAGTTTGAGAATTTCCCAGATCTGTTCCATCACCACTTCTTCCCTATCTTTTTTGTAGCTCAGTAAGACGAAGGGTGGTGTTTGGGGGAGTGCAGAGAACATATTTTATTCCTTACTTTTCTTTCAATTTCTTTATCCTAGTGTTTGGACTTTTAAATATAAACTATATTTATTGGATTAATTGTTTTCTGTCCTATAGTAATCTGATAGCCAGAACTCATACCTGGCCATATTGCTCGACTTGCTTCACTAATTTTATAAATTTGTGTTGTCTTCATGGAATTGCCTCTGGAGAAGCATAGCATGCAATGATTCTTCTACTTGAAGAAGTCTGTTGGGAACATGAAGAAAGAAATGTTGGAAATCCATTTATTGTCACACCAGAACTGCTAGTGACCCAACTGGTATTATTCTTCCCCTAGTAATATTTGCCTACATAAATGGAGAGAACAAAAATACTTACCAGCTCATTTTTATTGGAAGTGGCAGCACATTGTCTAATTACTGTGCCATTTTATAATGCACCTTACATCATTGAAATTTGTTTTCTGAAATGGTTAAGCAATGACTGAGAATTTCCAAGCATTTTAGGGTTTTTAGACATGCCTATTAAAATTAATAGAAGATGTGTTTCAAAATTGCCTAAACTCCTTCATAAATCTCAGCTATCATATGTACGTGCCCAAACACCTCCAAAACAAAATAATGGACCTTGACATAATTAAGAAGATTTTTCTTTCTCTCCTCAAAGTTTCAGAAATAGTACATGCCTAAAGTATCTAATTTACAATGACACTGAATTATTATGATCAGTTAGTGACATTTGCTAGGTAGTGTTTCATCTGTCTTCAGAGTTATAAATGTTTGACTCAGTTGCCCCATTTTTCTGACATCAGAATCTGCTTTGCAGTAATAAGTTGCTGTGGGTTACCAATATGTCATGTAGGTTTTCACATGCTAGCAAAAGGGTTCAGTCCCTAGCTCTGTTATGATGCAACATCTTTAGATTATCTCTAAGGCGCATATTTTGAATATAAACCATGATGCTGGTTATTGGTTTGTTGCAGCCTCTTAGGAGAAAAAAACTTCAAATAAATCTATTGCTTTTGTCCCCCTCCTTAATCAACATATTGACAATATTTGTAAAAGATTTAGTTGAAGGAAAACAAGTAACCTGAAGTCAAGATGTAGAGAGTTGTCACCAAGAATGTATGGGGAAAAGGTTTAGTTTTGGTCTGAATGATTGAGTGATTTCAGTAAATGGTTGTACTTAGGTAAGAGGGAGATCTAAAATACATATATTTATATGTTAAAGACATTTTTGAATATAGCAAATGTTTTTAAAAAAAATCTTCCATTGAGGCTTTCTTTAGTTAAAACTAAAGAAGTGAATTTCTCTTTTTGTTGTATGTAGTCTTTTCTCTCTTCTGCAGTAATTCCTCACAGGAAGTGTTACGCTTCCATCTTCCAGAAAGAAAGGAGATGAAAGAACACTGTCGCTGAAAATCACCTGCTAGTCTACCTAAAGCACTTCCTTCTAAGTCATTTTTTCCTCCTTCCTCCTGACCTATTCAAATTGATCCATCTCCAGTTCTCTTTTTTTCCTGAGAACTCTAGATCATGGCATCCTTCTCTGAGGACTCGAGTTTGGCTTTGTTAGTGGAATCCTTTTTATCAAGATAGTAGGCTTCTGTTTCACTGGCCCTTTTGTACCTCTCTATCCCACTGCTTGCATACCAGCAGCCACTCCAGTGTTCTCTCCTTCTGAGTAGGCACCCTGAGAGCCCATGAGAAATGAAGTTGAGTCCTCTTGCTTCTGCTAATAGAAAATAGCATGCTTCCCCTTAACCTTCAGGGAAAAACAAGGTTAGGATATCAGATAGGTTAAATCCCACTGTGGTGGGATTCACCATTGTTCTTGGAACCTCCTGGATGTTGACTTAGCAAACATGGGGATGTTGTTGGTGAGAGCTCCTCTCTCTGTACCAGTTCTTTATCAGCTAGTGGAGAAGTCATTTTGGGCTTTCTTTGCCCACAGTCTCATTTGGCTGGCAGAGATGGGAGGGATAACGGTATGAGAGTGAGGCCTAAATTTAGGACCATAACGTGTTTATTTGGAGGAAAGCTCTTGGAGGGACCTAAGCTCTGACATTTCTCTTGACTGAAACATTAGGACAGCTTTGCCACCCATATTGCCACTATGGTAATGAACTTGGAAGATCTCCCACCTGTGAGAACAAGTTTCTGTCCTTTACTTCCTTAAGGCAATCCCTGTCCAATGCAAGGGAAGGAAAAAGTGGCAGCTTACTTAGCAGTAGTCTCACTAACAGTGTTGTCTCCCCTGGAAATCCCTTTTGCTTCATCAGAGGTTCTGGCACATTTGGGTGCAGACTCCTGAGATCAGATATAGCCATAGCCTCTGCTGGCCCTGCGGCTCTACTAACCAGTGTGCGGCTGGTCTGGTTTTCCCCCCCTTCTTCTCTGTCCTCCCCATATCTGAAATCACAGACACAGAGAAAGATCTCTTAATGAATTTACAGTTATAACTATACCCGCTAGGAGGCATTGTCTTCTTTATGGGATCTTGTCTTATTTATATTGTCTTCTTTATGGGATATCTCTGGTGCCAAGAAAGAAAAAGCGCCACCAGTGCGTGGAGTGCTCTCCCTCCCCCGCACCGCAGGAGCGGCTGAGGTCGAGCCCAGAGGTGCTGCAGCTTTTGGATGAGCCACTGGCACCAGCACACAGGGATCCTCCCCTGACTCCTGGGAGTGGGGGACCCCCTGTCCAGGACCCTTCGACACTGGAGGCGTTGGAAGCGGCTCGAGCCTTGCTGGCCTTGCCCACGCCTCCGTCCCTCTCTCAGCTAAGAGAGTCAGGGCCTGTGTCTCGGGGCAAACCCGCGATGGTTGTCCCCAAAGGTGGGTGCACCTGGCACCGGAGCAACGGCTGCCCACCATCCGGCACCGGAGAGTTGAGCTGGACAGCTCCTCTCCCTCCTTGTCCTTAGACGAGTCTTCTTGGCACCGATCCCATGCGTTGAGACGGCACCGCTCCAGGTCCTCATTGCCTGCTGCCCGCTCTCGGTGCTCAAGTTCGGACTTAGCACCGAGGCAGCATGCTTGGTACCATTCACCAGCACTGGGGAAGAGGCGTCGGAAGTCTTCCATCCCACGGCATCAGTCATCGTCTTCGTCGGCTTCGCCCAAGCGTCGGCACCACAGACGGCACCGCCGCTCCTTGGGATCGTCTGACAGTGGGTCCTGAAGCATCTCTTCCTGGTGACACCGCCGGCACTGTTGCCCCAGCTCGGGCTCCTGGAGGTCCCGACACTGGGAAGAGGTACAGCCACTGTCACCAGTACTGGCAACAACACCGGCATCGGGTTGGCCCCAGCCCCCGTGGCAATGGCCATGCTGGGGGCTGTGGGGAGCCCAGTTGGGGAAGGGAACTGCGTTAGCCTCTATTTCCGTGTCCCAGGTAGCTCCCCAGCAGGCAGCTTCAGTGCAGGAGAGGGACCACTCCTCGAAAGGGGAGTCAGACGCGGGGTCGGGCCCTTCAACAGGACCTTGCCACCTGCCCTCTTCTTGGTCGCCGGACGAGGCGGCCTTCAGGGACCAAGGGGCTCCTCTTATTGATTTCAGAGCTCACCAGGAGCTCCTGAAACGGGTGGCCTCCAATCTTGACCTGGAGGTTAAGTTGCTGGAGGAAGAGGTGGACCCCCTCTTCAGGCGTGTGGGGACCCAAGGACCTTCGAGGGTAGCCCTCTCTGTTCATGAAAGGGTGTTGCGCCTGGCCAAAGCTGTATGGCAAACCCCTTCCTCGGTCGTCCCAACCTCCAAGGGCACCGAGAAGTACTACTACGTGCCAGCCAAAGGGCACAAGTACTTGTACACTCACCTAGCCCCAGGGACTCTGGTTGTGGATGCCACCAACCAGAAAGAGAGACAAGGGGCCCAGAGTGCCACTCTGAAGAATAAGGAGGGTAGGAGACTAGACTTCTTCGGCAGGAAAGTCTGTTCCATGGGGGCGCTCCAATTCAGGGTGGCTAATCACCAAGCCCTCTTGGGCAAGTACAGTTTGAACCTTTGGGACTCCATGCGAAGGTTCGCAGAGTCCTTGCCCCAGGACCAAGCTGCAGACTTTGCCACAGTCCTGGAGGAAGGATTGACAGTAGCCAGTGCAGCCTTGCAGACTGCTTCGGACGCCGTGGACACAGCCAGCAGGGCCATGGCCTCCGCCATTGCCATGCATCGTGCAGGAGGTCCAGCACTCCATTCAGGACCTGCCGTTTGATGGAGCCGGTCTGTTTTTGGAGAAGACAGACGACAAGCTGCATGCCCTCAAGGACTCGAGGGCCAGCCTCCGCTCTCTGGGACTATATACCCCTCAGGCGATGAGGTTACAAACTCGCCAGCAGCTGCAGCGCCCACCACAGTGGCAGCAGGAGCAACCTAGGCCATCGCCTAGGCCTTCCCCCCCCCGCAAGAGGTAGGGATAGGACCAGGGGTTTCGGGCGATGCAACCGCTCCGGGTTGTCCACAGATTCCCACAAAGGCTCCAAGGGAAAGCACCAATTTTGACAGTGCGCCCAAGGGTGGCACCAGTACCCTCCTCCCCCCCGGATTCACCCCTGGCCTTCAGGGACAGACTAAGGCCCTACCTCAGCCTGTGGCGGGGCATCACTTCGGACCACTGAGTCTTGGACACTGCACAGGAGTTATGCCCTACAGTTGGTGGCTTGCCCCCCCCCACTTCACCCCCTTCCCCGTCCCTCTTCAGGAACCCATCTCACAAGCAATTACTCCTTCAGGAGGTCCGCTCCCTCCTGCACAAGGGGGCCATAGAAGCAGTCCCACCGCTCGAGATGGGGAAGGGGTTCTACTCGAGGTACTTTCTCGTTCCTAAAGCAAAGGGAGGCCTCAGATTTCTACTGGACCTGCACAGGCTTAAACAGGTTCATAAAGAAACTGAAGTTTCGCATGGTGTTCCTAGCAGCCATTATCCCCGTACTGAATCCAGGAGATTGGTTTGCCTCCCACGACCTGAAGGATGCATACTTCCATGTCTCCATCCTTCCCGCCCGCTGGCGCTATCTAAGATTCATGGTAGCTGGTGGCCACTACCAGTTTACAGACTTGCCTTTTGGCCTGTCTTCCTCCCTCAGGGTATTCACCAAGTGTGTGGCAGTGGTGGCGGCCTACCTGAGGCGCAGAGGGTTCCAGATATTCCCCTACCTGGACGATTGGTTAAGAGGCAAGACCAGGTGTATGAGGTGGTCTCCCTCGTGCAGGCCACCTGCAACAATCTGGGGCTGCTCATCAATGAGCAGAAATCAACGCTATCCCCGGTACAGCACATAGAGTTCATAGGGGCATCCCTAGACTCAATTCGGGCCAGAGCCTTCCTCCCACGCTCGAGGTTCGAGGCCATGGCAGCGATCATATCGTGACTACGCAGGTGCCCCACGATGACAGCCAAGCAGTGCCTTCAGCTGTTGGGCCACATGTCCTCGTGTACGTATGTGGTGAGACTGGCCCACCTCAGGTTCAGGCCTCTCCAAGGTTGGTTGGCCACTGTGTATGTGCCCAGCAGGCACTCCCTGGACAGAGTGGTAACAGTGCCCCCCGCAGTTACTACAGTGGTGGAGGAACCCCGGGACAGTGATGGAACGGGTTCCGTTCAGGGATTTGACCCCCTCGGTCACCCTGATCTCCGATGCGTCGGACCTCGGTTGGGGGGGCCCACATCAGCAGTGGCCTGAGTACTCAGGGCCGCTGGTCACAGGAGGAGACTGCCCTCCACATCAATGTAAAAGAACTCAGGGCAGTCAGACTAGCATGCAAGGTGTTCCTCAATTGTTTACTGGGCAAAATGGTACAGGTGCTGACGGCCAACACCGCAGTGATGTATTACATAACCAAACAAGGGGGGCGCGCTCCTCAGCTCTGTGCCAGGAGGCGCTTCGACTTTGGGACTTGGCTGTGAGGCACGGCTTTTGTTTTACCGCTTCTCACCTCCCAGGGGTCAGGGATGATGAGGCAGACCGCCTCAGCAGGTTGTTTCTACTCCAACACGACTGGTCGTTGCATCCGGAGGTAGCGGCCAGAATTTTCTGCGAGTGGGGTGTTCCCCGACTGGACCTGTTCGCATTGTCCTGGAACAGGAAGTGCCCGAGGTTCTGCTTGCTCTGGGGTCGCAAGCTGGGCTCCCTTTCTGAAGCGTTCCTCATTGAATGGACAGGGGCCCTCATACGCATTCTCCCCCATCCTGCTCTTACCCAGGGTCCTCTTGAAAATCAAGAGGGACAGAGCGGACATGATCCTGATTGCCCTGGCGTGGCTGAGACAGTATTGGTTTAACATGCTGCAGGACCTCTCTGTCGCCATGCCGATCAAGCTCTTGAGGAGGCCGGACCTGCTCTCCCAGGACCACGGTTGCCTGCTGCACTCCAACCTGGACTCCCTGCACTTGACAGCCTGGAGACACTCTGGCTAACTGAGGAGGAGAGAGCCTGCTCGGAGCAGGTCCAACGCGTTCTGCTGGGTAGCAGGAAACCCTCCACGCAGATCACGTACAGAGCCAAGTGGAGGAGATTCACCTGCTGGGCGAAGTTGTGGGGCATAACCCCTGGTACCTCCTCCTCCGTGCAGGCTATCCTCGAGTACCTGCTGCAGCTTAGACTCCAGGGTCTAGCGTTAGCCTCCCTCAGGGTACACCTAGCAGCCATCTCAGCTTTCCATCAGCTGATGGAGGGGCAGTCCTTGTTCTCCCACCCTATGTCAGTGAGGTTCCTCAAAGGGGTTGAGAGGCTGTACCCGCAGGTTTGTGACCTGGTGCCTGCTTGGGATCTCAACCTGGTCCTCGCTAGGCTGATGGGGGCCCCCCTTCGAGCCCTTGGCCACTTGCCCCCTGCTAATCCTGTCCTGGAAGGTGGCCTTCCTTGTGGCCATTACCTTGGCTAGGATGGTCTCTGAGCTAAGAGCTTTGACCTCGGAGCCCCCCTAATCCGTGTTCTTCCGGGATAAGGTGCAGCTGAGGCCACATCCAGCCTTCCTGCCTAAGGTAGTCTCCCAATTCCATTATAACCAAGACATTTTCCTCCCCGTGTTTTTCCCTATTTATATGGCTATAGAACTGTTTTATATAAGTTTTAATTGCCTTTGCATGGTCCAGCTCTACTTGGGTTTTGGCATTTCTCACCTTGTCTCTACATGTTCTGACCTCCAAGAGCTAGCTTTCCTTGCTGATCCCTCCCATCTTCCACTCCTTGTAGGCTTTCTACTTTCTCTTAATCACTTGTCTGAGATGCTTGTTCATACAACTTGGTCTATAACTCTTGCCTATGAATATTTTCCCCTTCCTTGGGATGCAGGCTTCAGATAGTTTCTGCAACTTTGACTTGAAGTTAATTCCAAACCTCCTCTGCCTTTAGATCCATGAGTTCTTCAGTTCTAAAAAGGGCTAACTTAAAAAAATTATTTTTACCTGATATAGTTCTGAGTTTCACAGAGATATTATGATCTCACCTGAGTTTAGTTAGATCTTTCATCTTCTAGCACAGTTATTCTAAATATAGGTAAGTATTAAAATCATGGTTCTTTGTCAGAACTCTTAATGGGGGCTTGCATCAGTGATCTTGGTTGATGTACAGTTTAACTCTTGCCTTCATGTTCCATTTCACTTGTTTGCTTTCAAGTCAAACTTCTTATCTTCTTTTGTGAACTGGAAAACTGGGTTCACCAACTTCTTCCACTTTAGCAAGTGATTATGCCTATATGAATGTTTAGAGAAAGTCGTGGAGGCAATCACTTGCTGGATGGAAATTGCAAAATGGTTTAAAGGGTTGCACAATTGACAAAGGTATACAAATCTGCTATCAGATGTAAAAGGATATATGATACAATATTTTGTGTTATTGGATATTTTGATATTCTTATTTGAGAGAGGTTTAGTTTTGGGAGGTTCAGATGAATAATTAGGCAGTTATAATGGTAATTTTTTGGGTTTACTCTCACTGTTTGCAAGGTATGATAGTGTATTGTGAGATCATGTTGAAGCTATTAAGGCCAGTACTTCAAAGGCGACATACTTATCAAACTGAATTTAAAATGAACTTATTGGTAGAATTGCACAAAAAGCATGGAAGACTTTTTTTGACAAATTTAGCCAATTTTAAATACTTCTCCATTGTGTTAGATTGCATTCCAAACTCCGAAATTTAAATCTGAAGCTAATAGCTTGCAAATGAACATTTAATCATTTTTATTTTTTGGCCAAGATGTGGTATACCAGGGGTTCTCAACCTATTTCTTTGAGGCCTCACCCCAACATACTAGAAAAACTCTAGGGCCCAGCAGCATTGGGGGTCTTGGGGCTTCTGGTTTCAGATTTCAGGTGCTGGGGGTGGGGATGCTCGAGGCTTTAACCCTGCAGGGCTCAGGGCTTCAGCTGCAAGGGAGTGCCTTTTGTGGCACTGGGCTTTTGCCCCACAGGGTGCAGGGTTTGTTCAGGACTTCAGCTCTGTGGTTCACTGGGCATCCAGGTTTTAAACTTGTGAGGAGAGCTGAGGCTTAGCACTCCCCATGGCTCTGATCCCGGTTTCAGCGATGAAGGGTTGCTGAGGCCTGGGGCACCAGGCTTTAGCCATTTAGGCCTCACAGTCCCCTGGGTGAGAACCACAGTGGTATACTATATTATCAAAAATTAATCCATAAACTCCATTATGAAATTTCCCCTATATTACTATGTGCACTTAATTAACTTTTAAAATGTGGTCCTCATCCTCTCCTCCCCCCACCCAAAAAATATACTTAGTGTTCCCAATCACATGAAAATGAAGTCTTCAAATTCTCTGCCCCAGAAGGCCCTACCCACTCATATTCAAATGGCCAAATACTTTCTCTTCACTTCTACAGTTGTAAGAGTTGCCGCAGGAGTGGTAGGAGACTGGCAACAGCATGTCTACACATCAGAGGTGCAGGCTTCACCAGTTTAAGGTGGAGGAGCAGCCATCATTCTAAACAATAAATGGCCTGATTCTGTTCCAGAGCGTTAGCAAGTCTCAGATACAGGACCCAGTAATGATGATGCTCTCTATTGCCTGCAGGAAGTGTGCTGACATTTATACTGGTTTTGGCTACTAGTAATCTGCAGATTTTAATAATTCACAGTTTTTCTACTCCACATTAATGAAGCTTCCAAAATTATATGGCTAATCCCTTAGGTAGCAGTGATGTAGAGAGGCTCTGCTGCCCCATTCCATAATGCTGATACATGCACTGGGTTCAAAGCTTAGTCTGTTCTATCAGGGTAGACATTAACATGGAAGGAAAATTGATCAAGGGGAACAGGATCATTGTTACGCTGTAGGGAGAGCTCTATAAAACTTGTTTGGTTTTTTTAAATTTTAATAATAAAATATTTTATATGTACTATGAAATATAGGGTTGGAAGGCCATTCTCTTGAACTCTCCAATATTGTGGACATTAGAGGAGAATACAATCGTGAGATTGCAATGAGAATTTCATCTGATGTTAACAGCCAAAATAGGTTTTACACTGACCTTAATGGATATCAGGTAATTGCTGTCTGTTAATTCTGAGTATAGTAACTATGGCTACTCAGTATCATGTCTTAATACTTTGATTTTTTTTTCTTATTTAACCAAATAAGTAATTCTTTAGTATTACAATGTTAATTATTTTGAAAATAGCCATTGTCTAAATATATACTATTTTTCTTGACATGGCTTATATGCACTTAAATGATATGAATGGCTTTTCCAGGAGTCAAGAAAAATTATTTTATGTCTTTGTCTTTCGTGATAAAGCAGCCTATCTTATATGCAAAAAACACATTTGGTTATAACAATATGATGGTACTAATATATCCTTTGTTTATGGACTATTATTTTAATTTTGTTTAGTTCTTTACGCTTCTTTAAAGATATCCTCTATACATGAATATTGGAAGGAAGAGGAAATATTTTTAAAAATTGAGCAATTTCATTTTTTCTTACTTTTGAGTGACATCTGCATTCTATAGAATATGTATATTTTTGTCTCAGAAACCTCAGTCTAAATAGAGTACTAAAGTAGATGTTGGTCATCGTGGAAATTAGCATGTTACAAATATTTGTTGAGGGACTTTCAAAGAGAAATGTCTTTGTTCCATTTCAAAGCAAGTTTAAGATTTGAATAATATTAAGGGGTTGTATTTTGAAATCTATCAGGAGGGCATGAAATTCTGCAGAATTTAGAACCCCAAAATTCCCTTTTCATACTCCCCAACACTGATGAAGTGGTAGCACCCTGGCAAGCAACATCATATTTCCTGAGGAAGGTGCCTTGTTTTAAAAATGCAAAACAGCCAACCAGCCTAACAAAGAGCAAACCTCTGCAAGCAGGGAAGTTGAAGCCACCCTTAAAATGGAGTTCAAAACTACATCAGTTGTGTCAAGAATATTTCTGGCAACGATGTATTTTGCTCAGTCCACATTGTAAGGAACTGAAAAACTTTTTTGTTTTCAGGGTCGAAGCATAAAAAGAAATTTAAATAAAGTGACATTAACAAACGTTCACACATGCTATTGATGTGTTGTACTCCTTTCCTTTTCTGTCTGTTTAGATTATAAGATGTTTGGATCAGATGCTGATTCCTATTACATGTTTCCACCGTCCTTAACAGGCTCTGATATTGTTTGGACCTCTAGCCATTACTGTGATGCAAATAAATTATATAATACTTGATTGGAACATAGTAAACCATATATTGATGATGCATCTGATGAAAAAGAATGCGGAGTCATTTTTCTTAGCTGTGTTGTAGTTGTGTTTGTAGAAGTTAAAAAATGGCAAAAACTTTAGTTTCACTGTTGTTGCCAGATATGATTCTGTGTACATAGGGACTATTGAGTGAGAAATTGCCATTTTACGTAATTATTTCAGAGTAGTACTAAACTTAAATAAAAATAATAAAGTGAAGTTTTAATGAAGTAAAGAATATTTAATAGCTATACATTCACCTATACAGATTGCAAGAAATGTCAGTAGATTTCTATTAATTATGTCCCTTCTAGAAATCTTAGGAATAACTCTCATACTACCTCAAGCTTAGTCACAATCTGCTCTCTAAACAGGAAGAAAAAAAATTCTCTCAAAATTCTGTCATGCTAAAAGCCATTATAATTCTTTATGCAAATTCACTTGAAGAATCTTTTGGTTTTTGAAAACTATTCTGAACTAGAAGAACATGTAAGTTACACCACTTCTGAAGTAATGTTGGCCACATGTCTCTAAAAAGCTGAACAATATAGTGGAGGGACTTGTGTTGGTGTCTATCAATCATTGCTCCTAAAGTGTAATAGATAAATGCCTTAGAAAGATCTTTTGGGTTTTTTACATCACTAAATATCAATAGAATATACTGATGTTAATTTTGATATTGTAGATTCAGCCCAGAGTGACAATGAGAAAATTGCCCATTCAAGCAAATCTCTATCCAATGACTACAATGGCTTATATCCAGGATGATGGTATTCGTTTGACTCTTCATTCTGCTCAGTCACTGGGTGTTGCAAGCTTGAAAAGTGGTAAGTACAATATTGGAGGGGTTTTCAAAGTCAGACTTACAGAGTAAATCATTTCAAGTATTCAGAGCGTTGTTTCACAGATTACTTGGTTGTATAGCATCCCTTACTTGAGAATGTAGAGAAAAAGAGAGCCTTTTTTCTACATCTAAAACGTGATAGTTTGTAGTGTTCTGAATATATTAGGGGCATAAGAATGACCATTCTGGACAAAGACTAGCACCACTAGCAGATATGAGATCTACTCCCAGGGAAAGTCTCTTTCTAACTCCCATTAGTTAGAGGTTATTTTATGTCCTTAAGGAGATGGGATTATATCTGATCCATTGCTCTTGTTTATTATTTTTTAAGTATTTGCTGCTATAATTCTAGATAGTCTTGATTATCTATAAAAATCTCTAACCTCTTTTTTTTTTAATCCTGCTAAACTCCTGGCCTCAGTGATATCTTATTGGAGACTACCTGTGCATATGTATGCCACCAGCATATTTCAGCCAGTGTAACTAGCCTTTGCAAGATCTGACATAAGGAGTTTTAAGATGCTCACTCTTACCATTTAACATAGCACATAACAGGGGATTTGGCAAGGTCACCTGTGTGCTGTGCTGATTTTTGCCTGTGGTTTTGCCCCTTATGCTCATTTGTTACCAGCATAATTTAGAGCCACTCTGAGTCTTCTCTGACCCTGTGCAGTGGGTCAACCCTTCAAAGATGCTGCAACAGAATCATGGCATTGTGAATGTGAGCTTTAAGCCATTTTTGCAGACATACCTTTACTTATGTTCTGTGGAGATCAGCTGCATCTTACAATCTAGAGGAAGTTGACTCTCTGGGAAGAAAGAAGGGATGGAGTTGCAGGGCTGCTACCTATGGATGTGTGAGTGGAAAATAGAGTGGCTTTGTGTCTAATTTTTGTCCTGAGATCAATTAAAACTGGCTGCTTATGCTTTAAAAAAAAAGATTATCTTTATATAAATCACAATTTTATTATTCCATCAAAACCTATTTCAGGAGAATGATTAACCATGCAAGGTTTACAGTCAAAAGGTACAGAAGTGATGGTCAGGGAATGTCAAAAGCCCTCAGCACCTGAAAGTCCCCAGTACGCTGGAGGTGTTCTAGGCAGTGAAGGACTTTCTGGCAATTCCGGTGCTGCCCACGCCGAGGGAGAGGAGGCCTGCACACCAAGACCTGGCTATCCCTTCTGAGAGTTTGTGAAGGGATAAACCAACCTTAAGACCACTGCAGAATTTCCTGTCATCAGCACACACCTCTCACCAGTCTGCCAGCAGTCATCACACCCCCGCTACCGATCCCCAGAACCACGCTGAAAGAGGTTGGGATCCCATCTCCGGTCCTTGGGCATTAGGCGCCAATCCTCAGATCAACAGCACCGATCCCTGGAACGCCACCATTCCCCAAGGCCCTGGCACTGATCCGTGGACTACTGAGGCGGATCCCTGGAGCACCGGCAATGCTCACCAAGTCCTTATTGGAAGACAAAAGACAAAAGTTGGTCATGGGACATCGGATGCTCAGGCTCTCAGCACTGCTCCCCGGCACCAGCGTACCAGGGACAGTGCGGAAAGACAAGTGGTGCTGGTGCCCGCATGCTTCCTTGGACTCGAGAGGGAGAGACTGTACCCCTCCAAGAGAACAGTTGTTCAGTCAGACAGCTGGGTTTCCCATGTTGCTACTGGTGAAGCATGGCCTCAAGGGCAGTGGCCCATTCTTTGGCAATCTTGGAACCCCTGTGGGTTTCCACAGGCCACAGTCCCGCAGTCTGTCACTCTCAGGAACCTCAGTACTGAGATTCTCAATAGCCCCATGTGCAGCACTGAACCTGGATGTGGAACCCAACTAGGAAGAAAGCACAAGCAGAAGAAAGTATCGTCTTTCTCCTTTTAACTCTGACCTATTGATTCATTGACTCTAGGTCCAGAGTCTAGTCTGACCTCCTGTCTACACAGACCATAGAATTTTTCCTCAAAACTGGATTAAAGCATGTACTTTACAAAGATACATAATCTCACTTTAAAATTTCCAAGCCATGGTGAGTCCACAACCTGTGCTGGTGGTAAATTGTTCCAATTACCCTCACTGCTAGGAAATTGTCTTATTTCAATTTGTCTAACTTCAGCATGCAGCCATTTAATTTTGTTATGATTTTTTTCTGCAAAATTGAAAAGCTGCCCCACCACATACTTTTCTAATGCTTGACTCTCACCTGAGCCTACTTCTCTGGTTCCAGTTGGAGTTGTTTTGAAGTACATTTGACCTCTTTGGAAATGAACATAGAAGGACCCCTGACTTGAGCTTAGGATTCCAGGCCTTTTCCCTCATGTTAAATGTAGATGTCCACGGAAGGATATCATTCAGGATCTTCTTCAACTTCTCATGTTGCCATATATACAGGACTCCATGAGAGCCCTTCTGAAGGCTGAGAGAACAACTCTGACACAGACTTGGTTACCAGCATTAATACCCCTTCTGCTAGTGGGTTTTGCCTGGACAGCTGTGCTGACACCAGTGCCTATTTCTCGCTGGTTGCTGATGCAAGAGGATTGAATTGATGCTTCATCTGTTTCCCTTCCTTCCAGACAGTTTCAGAAAGTATCAGAGAGAATGGCTGGCTACTGGACACTATTTGCAATGAATGCTCCATCCGGTTCTGTACCAGGCCACCTCACCATCTTCCCTCTTCCTTTCTCACAGACCTATGCCACATGAGAGTCGTGGTGGAAGAGGTGGATTGCTCCCTCAAGAAGGGAGCCATAGAGGATAGTCCACAGGAACACCAAAGATAAGCATTTTAGTCTTGCTATTTCTTCATCTCCAAGAAGACTGACAGTCAGAGACTGATCCTGTACCTCAAAAACCTCCACAGATACATAGAATATTCAAGTTCAGGATACTCACTTTAGGGGACATTTTCCCTTCCTTATCATAGGAAGATGGTCATGCAATTCTTAACCTAATGGACTCCTACTTGCATTTGTCAATCAAACATTCACATCAAATACCTGAGATATTACCAATTTGTAGTCATTCCTTTCAGTTTGTCTGCAGATCTGGGAGTCCTCAAGTACCTCACAGTGGTTGCTGCACACCTCAGACACCAAGGGACATTTGCTTATCATTCCTGTATGACTGGCTCCTAAGGGATAACTCTCAACATCTCTCCTCAGCAGTACCATACATATACAACTTACTCCAATTTTTGAGTCAACTAGAAGAAAACCTCATTTCAACCCGCACACCAGATGACCTTCATCAGAGTAGTGTTGAGCTCTATTTAGACCAGAGACTTTCTTCCAGAAAAGAGATTTTTCAGGATTCCCTGGGTAACTCTCAGGAAACAACCAGACAGACCATTCAGTTTTTTCAGAGACTGTGATGCCTGATGGCCTCATTAAACTACTCTCACCTTTTTGCTTTTCTATACACATGACCCTAGCCACACTGAATGGTGGGACAATCCCACACACACAATGTACAGAGCTTTCAGAAGAGACAAATCTTCCCTCTCTGTGCTCCAACAACTGATTGACAGATTTGGGGTCAAGAGGGAATTTTCCCGCAAGTCAGATTGGCTGGCAGGGACTTGAGTGATTCTTTTTTTTTTAACCTTCTTCTGTAGCATGGGACAGGGAGCACCTGCTAGGAGGTCTCTCCTAATCAATTCCCTTCCATTGTAGGGGCCTCAGATATTGGTGGCACATCAGTGTCTCCTGCTCTCTGGCAGTGGCACACTAGTTTAATCTCTTGAGGACTGAAAATCGTTAGACTAAATAAAGTTTTTGGGTTTAATATGGGAGTATGGGGTGACATATGCAAGTCAAGCTAGACAATATTCCCTTCTGGCCTTAAACTCTATGAAACTAACTAATTAATCTTTTCCACCTCCAAGTTCTGTGTAACATTTGTGGTTAGAAAGAAGGAACTGTGGCTTTTGGCAGTGCATTCCCTTCTTTGGAATAGGCCAATGACATCATCCTCACGTGAGAACTCTTATGCATCCCAATGGTCAAAAGCTTTTCAAGGCAGTTAGCAGCCTGTTGCCAGAGATATAATATCTCAAAGTGTAAATACACGGAGGCAACTCCTGAATAAAAGTTACTCATATGTAATCTCACTTCTTGTAAAATTTCAATTTTAAACTTTCCCCTGTTGTGGGGCTTGAGCTGTTCAAATAGTTTTCTGGAATTTCCTTTATAATAAGGAAAGTGTGCTTTTTTCATTCTCCCGTAGCGCAAACATCTTACTAGCTTTTGTCCAAACTTAAAAAATCTGATCTGGATTACTTTTACCATTGCTGTTTGCAGTAATAACATTCATATGGTTACTAAAAGCAGCACATACTACTATCACCAACTTAACCTCAGTATTTGTTATTCAGGCCAATTGGAAGTCATCATGGACCGTCGACTTATGCAGGATGACAACCGTGGCCTTGGACAGGGTGTCCAAGATAACAAGATCACAGCTAATCTGTTCCGACTTCTGCTGGAGAGAAGAAATGGAGTAGATCAGGTGGGAGTAATTACATGGGTTTATTTGCTGTATTTTCAATAAAATGGAAGATAGAAACATTTACAGTACTTTCTAAAGATCCCTACATATATCAGATATTTTTGGTTAAATATTTTATCTAAGCCAGAAAGATATGAGAATGTTATATGCAATAATAGTATTGGTTGGATTCTCTCTTCATTTTACAAACATTTACCTTTGCATGTCCCCTCTTATTTTATTGTTTTTCTCTTCTCTCATTTCTTTTTTCCATCATGATGGGGAAATAAGCCTGAGAAGGACCAACTGAGTGTCATATTGCAAAAGTAAAGACTAATGATAGCAGTTACAACACTGAGTGGATTTAAAATCAGAAGGCAGTTTCTAAAGATGGGGAGTTGTATAGTGAACTTACAATAGACAAAGGAGTTGGAATTAATGTTCTTATCTGGGTGATATCAACCACTGGAGTGATAAGGTTACTTACACTATACCCTTTAAATCTAAATTCCAGTGTTCATTTGAGTCATAGATTTTGAAGCCAAAAGATCTCATTATGATCCTCTAGTCATCCTTCTTTATGTAACAGGCCATAGAATTTTACACCATATTTCTTGCTCTTGTTGAGCAGAAGCATATCTTTTAGAAAGATATTTGGTCTCGATTTAAAAATTACAGAGGATGGAGAATCCATCATATCCCTTGGTAAATTGTGCAACATGTTAATTAACTTCAATGTTTAAAAAAAAAAATTGCGTCTTATTTCCATTTTGAATACTCTAGCTCCAACTTTCAGCCATCAAATCTTACCTCTTTTTCAGAATAATTAGAGGCATCTACTATCAGAAATCTTCTCGTTGTCTAGGTGCTTATAGACTGATGAAGTCCTCTTCAGCTACTCTGATGAAGTAAAAGGGGGATATTCTAAAGTGTATAATATAAAAGTAGAGACCTTTTGCGCACACACTCTTGACATATTTAGATTAAATAGGACATTAAGGTTATGTATTTTAAAACTAAAGACAGATAATGTAGAAATTAAGGTTCCTATAATAACTTGAATTCAGCCACATTTCAAATACTATGTGTTTGTAATCTGTTTTCATAAGTAAGCCGGAGAAACCTGATTTTGACTTCACAAAAACAAAGGTGAAAACTAGGGTTGAGGTTTTCAGAGCTGTGCAGGGGACTTTAGCCGTACATCTTCCATTAATTTCAAAGGAAGACATGGGTAAATCACCTTCACTGCTTTGAAAATATCATTCTTGGGCTTTAATATATCCACTTACTCCTAAAATGTTTCATAAACATATCTAAATGGATGGAATCACCTTACCTGAACTGTTTCCAAATGACATTGTGCCATTCAGGTCAGTCACTCAAATTTTCAGTGTTACCTGTCAATCTGCTTCCAAATAAAAGTCCATCATCTACTGATTATATACCAGCACCATTGCACAAAAATGAGTTGCAAAAAATGTAGCATAGACTATTAAGACAAGTTGTTAAGCGCATTAAAGAGGTAAGTTAGGGAGCTGGAAAGTCATATTTCCTTTTTGTGAGATGTCTGTGTGATGTCAATACTTAATGCATCCTATCCATTAAACTTCTCATCACATTCTTTAAAAATTGAAAATTCACTTTTGATTTATTTCTCATGCCACACACCAATATTTTTGTAGAAAACTGCATTGCAAATTTGAGAACTGATTTATTTATCAAAGAACTGATTTTTGTAACAAAGATACATCGTCCAGCTATAAGTTCATTAATATATTTTGCTTGAATATATTTTATATTTCTTTGCAATTTTCTTGAGAATAACATGTTTAATATTTTTTATTGCATGCATGACACTGCACTTCTTGTGCTGGAAATCCTTCTGTTATAATTGCCTCTGCATTTATTACAAATATATCTGGTCTCTGCTGTTTGTTTACTTTTTATGCCTTGGTATGTATTTTTAATGAGATGAACTTCAATTATTTCATTAATTCACATTTTTCATAATATAACTTTGCTTTGACTTGTTTATCAGTTATATCACAAATAATTTGGTCTTTAATTGCTTCATCTAGTTAATAGTTCAAATTAATTTGATTTAGGTGCAATACATAGCTCTTTAACATAAGACTCAATGGCACACCTGGTTCCTAGAAAAGAAAATGTGTTTATGTAAGTGACATTTTTGCTTGGATCATAGTATTCTTGAAGTTTTGTTTAGCTGTTTACAGTAGTTTTCTTGCTTCTGCTGGATTGCACTATAGATCTCCAAAGTCTCTGGGCCTGCCACTTGTACCATTGTAAAGAATTTCATCATCTCCAGATTCTCTGCAATGTTTCATAAACATTTGCTTCCAGGAAAATGTGCAAGTGCTTCAGTCCCTTCCAATCCTTTTTCAGTTTTCTTTGCAGACTGAGGAATACAGGTGTCTTCATTTGCTCTATTTTTCCATATATTCAGTTTTCTTCTGATACTACATAATAGATAGGATACACAGCAGTGTGATCTTTATTTCCTGGCTCCAATCACATGACACAGGTCAAGGTTATTGAAGGTTAATAGCTCTTTTGCACAGCAAGGAGCAGCATCTACTCGCTTTATTTATTAATTGATAGTTATTAAACCTTTATCTTGTTTCTAGACTGTACACTACTCTAGCTTTAACTGACAGGCACCTGTCTTTACAGCAAGCTTCACTTTTCCCACCTTCTTTAAGATCATATGAAGTTGCCAGAAAAAAATATCCACAATTGGGACCATAGTTTGTCAGATTGTCAAAAGTGTAAAGTGTTTGCCATACTGTGGCATTCCCCTCTTTGAATCTATCACCAAGAAGATAGCCATGATCAAAGCCAAGTGAACTCTGTGGTAAGCTGCACAGAGAATCAGAATTCTGTGGCAAAAGTTTCCCTGCAAAGTTCTGGTGATAACTTCCAGTTTGGCACATAATTTGTCTGGCAGTTTCAAGTAAATAAAAAAGGTGGATTTTATTGTATATGACAGTAATTCAATCAATATCAAATAACTCATTGTGTTGTTTATTTTGGTATTAAATCCAATCTTGTGTGCTGCCCCCAAAATGGCAATGTGTTGCAGTTTTTTTAAGGACAGCATGTTAACTACATTATAGAAATTGACATGTGGGGAAGATAGAAGCTGTGATACCTAGAAAAGGTGTTTGAGACTTTGACTGTGGGGAAGGACAGTATCTTTTCTTCCTTCTCATTTTGCGCAGAAGCTGAAGTCACTTGAAACTTTTTGATCAGTTTCCCCTATTCCAACAACCCTTGACAACAGCCAGCCGCCTCACTGTTTTGCACCTCATAGTCTCATAGATTTTAAAACCTAAAGGGACTCTCATGATCATCTAGTCTGACCTCCTGCACATTGCAGGCTGCAGAATGTTGCCTACTCACTCCTGTAATAGACTCATAATATCTGGCTGAATTACTGAAGTCCTCAAATCATGACTTAAAGACTTAAATTGCAAAGAATCCACCATTTACACTTGTTTAAACCTGCAAGTGACCTGTGCCCCATGCTGAAGAGTAAAGTGAAAAGCCCCCAGGGTCATTGCTGATCTGACCATGGGGAAAATTCCTTCCCAACCCCAAATATGGCAGTCAGTTGATCCCGGAGCATTTCAGCAAGACCCAACAGGCAGACACCAGAAAAGAATTCTCTGAAGTAATTCAGAAGCCTCCTCATCTATTGTCCCATCACCTGCCCTTGGGGATATTTGCTACTAGCAGTTACCAATTGGCTATATTACCACTGTAAACAGTCTTAGCATACTATCCCCTCCATAAATTTATCAAGCTCAATCTTGAAGCCAGTTAGGTATTTTGCCCCCAGTGTTCTCCTTAGAAGGCTGTTCCACTCCTCCAGTGATTAGAAATTTCACTCCTCGAATGGTTAGGAACCTTTATCTAATTTCAAGCCTAAACTTGTTGGGCCGTTTATATCCGTTTGTTCTTGTGTCATCCTTGGCAATTAACTTAACTTCTCGCCCTTCCTGATATTTATTTCTCTGATGTGTTTATAGAGAGCAATCATATCTCCTCTCAGCTTTCTTTTGTTCAGGCTAAACAAGCGAAGCTCTTTGAGTCTCATCTCATAAGGCAGGTTTTCCATTCCTCTGGTCATCCTAGTAGCCATTTTGTGCACCTATTCTAAATTGAAGTAATCATTCTAAAACATGGGAGACAAGAATTGCACACAATATTCCAGATAAGGTTGTATAAGGGTACTCACAGTTCCTTATCTCTACTGAAAATACCTTGCCTGTTGCATCCTAGGATTACAGTGGCCTTTTTCATGACTATATCACATCAGCAGCTTGTACTCATCCTGTGATCAACCAGTGCACCCAGGTCTTTCTCCTCCTCCGTCAGTTCCAACTGATAAATCCTTAGCTTATAGCAAAAATTCTTGTCCCTACTTGCATGACCTTGCCCTTCGCACTATTAAATTTCATCCCATTTCTATTACTCCAGTTTTCAAGGTCAACCAGATCTTCTTGATGATATTTTGGTCTTCTGTATTGGCATTACCCCCAACCTTGTGTCATCTGCAAATGTTGTTAGCGCACACCCACTTTTTGTGTGAAGGTCATCAATAAAAATGTTAAATAAGATTGGTCCCAAGACAGATTCCTGAGCAATTCCATTAGTAACCTCACTCCAGCCTGACAGTTCACCTTTCAGCATGACCTGTTGTAGGCTCCCCTTTTAGCCAGTTGTATATCCATCTTTCAATTCTCTCATTAATCCCCATCTTCTGCAGTTTAACTAATTTCCCATATGGAACTGTATCAAATGCCTTACTGATATCCAAGTAGATTAGATCTACTGTATTTCCTTTGTTGAAAAAATCAGTTAACTTTTTAAAGAAAGAGATCAGGTAGGTCTGGCAGGATATATCTTTTGCAAAACTATGTTGTATTTTATCCTAATTACTGTTTAACTCTGTCTTTAACTGCTTACCTTTACACTGAATGTTTAAGTACAGAACTCTGTACTTACATTAGTTAATAAAGTAGTTTTAAAAAGTTTTACTTGTAATTGAAAATGTTATAGAAAAATAGTTTCAAATACAAATATGAAAGATCTATATGAAAGAAGTGTTCAGAATTATTTAGCAGAGATGCTGCATTCTTTGAGTATATGTGCCTGTAGGTGCTCCACCATAGAATGTGCATGCAAGGTTATGTAGGGAGACATGGTCCTACCCGCCTGCAGTTCAAGATGGAGCATTTGATGTCCACTGTTGTACAGCTTCCTGCCCTTTACACTTACAGAGGAATTTTATATTTAGTTATCTACTTTTTCTTTTTTACTCATTTCATTTTACTTTTATTTAATTTCCGCACAGTTGCTCTTTAAGGGGTGTTCCTCCCAACTCACCCCCATTTCAGGACTTTATTTAGTGATTTGGCACATGGAGTTATGCAAAAGACCGATTGAATCCAGCACCAAGGTGTTGTCACTAAATAAGAAGTTGCATATAGAGAATTGTTCTGCTCTCAGGGCAGCTCCTACATTGGTGCTATTTGACATTGCTCTACACCATGATTTACCCAGGGCTCCCTCATGCACTCCTTTTTACAGCTGCAAGGTCAGCAGCTCTTCTATCAACCTTTCCCATTTCCCTACTCCTGGCTCTGTTACTAGTTCAATCTTCACACCTACGCCACCATCGCCTTCCAGATTACTTTCCACAGAAGACCTTTTTGTTTCAGACTAACAGGGTTTCCCCCATTAAAGAAGTCTACCACAGTCCCCTCCCTGGTACTGTCCCAACAGTTGCAACATGACATTCCATCCCTTGTTAACAACATCAAAACCTAAGGTCTTCCTTTTAGCCCAGGAGAAGATACTTCAGACTCTGAATTCTCAGCATAAGAGTCAACTTCAGTACTATCCCATTACACTGCCATGAGTCCATTTACTGGAGAGGGCCTTCTGGAACACAGCAGGCATCCTAGACCTCAAGGAGATGAGTACTGTTGGGAACCATGCACCTATTCCTCTCCTCAGTGGGGTTACTGAAACCTCTAAGGGCACGTTGATAAAAAGTTCTGTAGGGTGCAGACTGAGAGAGTCCAGTACCCACTGGAGTACCCATCATCCACAAGCACTGATGGAACATTCTCCAATGCCACATGCCCCATTAGTACCAAAAGAAGCACAAGAACAAGAAAAGCCACAAACTGAGGATAACTTGCCTCCTTCAGCTGAGCTGTTGTCCTCTCTGGATCAGACAGTAATGCCACCACTGCTCTCTTACATGGCTAACTTTAAGGATTTCCATTACCTCATGAAATGCCTAGCAGTCTCTCTCTAGATTCCTGTAGAAGAGGTCTAGGAGTCCCTGGTGAACATTTTAAATATCACATCTCCCTTCCCCAGGGAAAATGGTCCTACCAATTAATCTTCAGAATGAATTCTGTGTCAAACACCTGCCATTTTCAAGTAAGCAATATTATATCCCAGCAAAGGGAATGGAACATTTGTTCTCCCATCTTGCCTCACATTCCCTGGTGGTGGATGTGGTCAGTAAAAGAAACAGTCAGGCTTATTCTAGACTTTATCCTTCAGACAAAGAGTCCAAGTGACTAGTCCTACTCATTGGTAGTTCTTCAATTTTGAGTCACAAACTACCAGAACTTAATTGCAAAATATGATTTTAACAATTATTATCAAGACCAAAGAGAGAATTTCACATTCTCATCTCTTCAGGGATCCTTCTCATGAAGACCCCTTAAGACAAGAGCTCCTATCTCTCCTGTTCTTGGGGGTGAACAAACTTGTTCCACCCACGTTTTTTGGAAGAGGGTTCTATTCCAGCTATTTCATAGTCACAAAAAGAGATGGAGACCAATCCTTGATTTCAGAAATGTGAATGCCTATGTCCTTTCACAATGCATAAGAATGTGACACTAGCTACCATAATTCCCATACCTAGATCCAAGAGGGGTTTGTTGCCCTCGATTTTCAGGATGCCTACTTTCGTGTAGCCATCCACCCCTCCCACAAGTTTTTCTTGTGTTTTGCAATAGACTTAGATCATTACCAATACCGAGTCCTCTCCACAGCACTCAGGGTCTTTACAAAGATCCTTTCAAAAGGAGCAAACCACCTATGTTAGGTGGGTATCACAGTGTTCCCATACATGGAAGACTAGCTCTTCTGGTCGATCAGTTCTAGAGGTCCAGTGAATAACTTCCAAGGGTCTAGTCCTCTTTCAGTCTCTGACCCTTAGCATCAATTGGAAGAGGTCTCTGTTGATCCCAGTCCAAACAATAGATTTCAGTAGTCACTCTAAAATCCCTAACTTCCAGAACCTGTCTCCTCAAAGAGAGGTTCTCCACTCTGTCCAGTCTAGTTTTGACAATACAGTGCAGCACTCAAACAAATGCAAAGACCTACCTACAATGCTTGGGCCACATTTGTCACATCTCACACAAGACTGCACCTCAGATGCCTTCAGATGTGTCGAAGGTCTGTGTTTACCCCAAACAGACACAGCTTCTCCTAATACATCTCGGTACTCTTAGAAATTCTGAACTCTCTCTCAGGTGGTGCACGGATCCACTAACGGTCTATGTGAGAGATTCTTCCATTCCTCACCCTCAAAAATCCTCACAATAGATATCTCTCTTTGATGATGCAGGTTTCCAAACTGTCTTAGATTTGCCGTTTCAGCAACCACCTCCAATTTAAGTTACTGCTTGGAAGTTGCCTACAGTGGACCACCCATAGGAACATATACTTAAATAAGAAAAAGAAGTTTCTTACTTGTACGGTAACTTACATAGTTTCTAAGTCCAGAAGGGACAATTGTGATCATCTAGTCTGTCGTCTCATATGGCACATGCCATAGAGCGTCCTCAAATAATTTTTAAAGCATAACTTTTAGAAAAAATCCAATCTTGATTTAAAAATTATCAGTGATGGAGAATCTGCCAAGACCATTGTTAAATTGTTCAAATGTTAATTGCTCTCACCATTAAAAAATTGCTCCTTCTGTCCAGTCTGAATTTGTCAAACTTCAAACTTTGACAAACTGAATTTGTCAAACCTTGAGCCATTGGATCATGCCATACCTTTCTCTGCTAGACTAAAGAGCCTATTATTAAATATTTGTTCCCATGTAACTATTTACAGACTGTAATCAAGTCACCCTTAAACTTTTCTTTGTCAAATTAAATAGATTGAGCTTCTTGAGGCATGTTTATTAGGCATGTTTTCTAATCCTTTAATCATTCACGTGGTTCTTCTCTGAACCCTCACCAATTTATCAACATGCTTCTTGAATTGTGGACAGCAGAACTGGACAACTATTCCAGCAGTGGTCACACCAGTGCCAATACAGAGGTAAAGTAACCCCTTTACTGCTATTTGAGGTTCCCCTGTTTATGTATTCCAGGATCACATTAGCTCTTTTGGTCATAGTGTCATGCCTGAGAGCTCATGTTCAGCTGATTATCCGCCATGATCCCAAATCTTTCTCAAAGTCACTGCATCCTAGAATAGAATCCCCCCATTCTCTAACTTTGGCCTATAGTCTTTGTTCACAGCTGCATACATTTACCTGTAGCCATATTTAAAATGCATATTGCACCCATTTTACCAAGCAATTCAGATTGCTCTGAATCAATGACCTATCCTCTTGATTATTTACCATCCCCAATTTTTGTGTCATCTGCAAACTTTGTCTATGATTTTGTTTTTTTCCAGGTCATTGATAAAGATGTTAGTATAGCATCAAGAACCAGTCATGGCAGGACCCCACTGAAAACAGACTGGCTCAATGATGATTCCCTGCATACAGTTACATTTTGAGACCTATCAGTGAGCCAGTTTTTAATCCATTTAATGTATACCATGCTAAGTGTTATATCATTCTAATTTTTTATCAAAATGTTGTGTGGTACCAAGTCAGATGCCTTACAGAAGTTTGAGTATATTACATCAACACTCATATTTATCAATCAAGCTTGTAATTTCACCAAAAAAAGATATCAGGTTAGTTTGACAGGATCTATTTTCCATAAACCCATGTTGATTTGCATCAGTTACATTATCCTCCGTTAGTACTTAATTCATTAAGTTCCATATCATCCATTCTATTACTTTTGCCTGGGATTCATGTCAGGCTGACAGGCCTATAATTTCCTGGATCATTCCACTTACCTTTTTTTAAAATTTGCAAAATTTTAGCTTTCTTCCAGTCTTCTGGAACTTCCCCAGTGCTCCAAGACTTATTGAGAATCAGCAAGCTCCTTAGCCATCTCTTTTGAAACTCTTTGTATGACAGTTACCTGGATCTGTTCATTTTAAAATGTCTGACTTACAAGCTTCTGTTTAATATCCTCCAGAGAGACTAATGGAATAGAAAGAATGGCGTTAATACCATATGGTGAGATTGCATCATCTGTTCTCCCCGCCCTCCCCAAATACAGACCAGACATATTTATTGAACACCTTTTTTGTATTATTATTGATAATTCTACCATTTCCATCTAGAAATGGCCAGTACCATTGTCAGGATTATTTTTGTTTCTAGTGTATTTTAAAAACTCATTGTTGTCCTTATTTCTGCTGGCCATAATTTTTTCTCCTTTTGTCCCTTTGCTTCTC